>CAUYSK010059161.1:0-12092 GCA_963575035.1 Avahi laniger | reverse complement strand
GAGCACGTGATTGCCATCTGCCTGAACTCCCCTCTCCTGTGAAATTCCTGCAGGGGAACGTAATTGCTCCCGGGGCTTTCAGGACGAAGTTCCAAAGCCTTACCTCTGCGGCACGCCTCTCCCTGCGACTGCCCTGCGCTCTTTCCCCGTGCTCATCTGTCACCCTTCCTGCCACAGGCCCTTTGTGCTTGCTGTCCCCTCAGCTCTGAGTGCTCTTCGCTTCCAATTCCTCTTGGCCCGGTTACCTCCCCTCGTCCCGCAGGTGACTCCCTTGGCTGTCAGGTAGAGACGGTGACGGCCCTCCTGCGACTGCCGGGGACCACACGGGCTGATGCAGCTACAGTGCCAGGGCTGACAGCGCCCGGACCCGTGGTTGGTTGGTTGTTTTACTGCCATCAAATCCCGCAGCGCAGTGCAGTCCGTACTGGGTAATAATGGCTGGGAAGGGCAGACGGGGCCGCTGTGTCTCGGATAACGCTTGCCATGGCGCGCTCTGTCTGCAACTTAGTTCCCTCCCTGGGGGTCTGTCTTGCCTCCCTCGTCAGACGGGGGTCATTCAAAGGGCGGAGATCTGCCCTCCTATTTTCTCCACCTGTGCCTCGGCGCCCTGTCCTGCCGGCCCCCAGACAGCCTCTCCAGCCAGGCCCCACAGGACCCCCGCTGGGGGTGAGGCTGCAGCCCATTGCTGAGCGCTGCTGTGGGGGGAGCTGGGACTGGATCAGGCCGATTGGGTCACACGGGGCCGCAATTCCGCTGGCGGCCCCAAATGAGATCAGTGGCGAGCCAGCTCCCTGGCCCTGCCACCCTGGGCTCGGCTTGCTCCTGGTCACAGAGGGGAGAGGCGTTCGTCTCCCCCTTTATTTCATTTTTTTAGCTGAAATCACAAGTGGCAGGAGACCCGGCAGCTGGCAAGGCGGACCGAGCCGCAAATGCAATTGGAGGTAGCGGGGGCCCTGGGCCCGGGAAGGGCAGGCGGCGGAGACCCGGCGCCGCGCTGGCCGCGGCCTTCGGACAGAGGAGTGGCTGTGACGACAGCGCCCTGTGCCTGCCCAGGTCCGGCGACCAGGCGGGGGACCTCGGCTGTCCCACTGAAGAAAACTGACCCTGTTGCTGGAGGACAAGGAAAGCTCAGAGATTTTAGGAACAGGTGTGGAAGATTCTGGAACATGGGTGGTGTGAGGAGCCCTGGCTTGGGGGTTTATCCTAGACTTGCCCTGACCTGCCCACCCATGACCTTATTCAGCCCCCTTCCCTTCTCTGGGCCTCAGTTTCCCCATCTGTATAAGGAAGAGCCCTTGCGGATGAAGCAGTAGGCTCTCAGTGTCGTCACCTGCCGTGAGCACCGCGATGGCCCGGGGGGACGAGGGTGGGCAGCAAAGCCCTGGAGCGGAGGTGAAGGGGGCCGGGCAGGCGTGGTCCGCCTGGGCAGCCCCTCTGGCCTCAAAGTGCCATTGCGGTGGACCAGGTCCCCCCAGTCAGGGCGCGCTGGCAGGGGGCTCTGGAGGCCTGTTCCCACCCCGCTGCTCCCGGTGGGGGCCCCTTGCCTGGATGGCAAGGACCCCGATCAGCCCTCCCTGGAGACTGGCTGTGCGATGTCACACCTCTTCCTGATGGGGCTGAGGCCTTTCCTCCCATTTCCAGTGCCCGCTCTAGAGAGGGCCGCGCCCTCCTCCCTCTGCCTGCCCTGCCCTGCTCTGCCGCAGGGACGGCCAGGCCTCGGGACATCCTCACGGAGACTCCCACCAACCCCACTTCAGCTTCCCCAGACCGGCTTCCCAGGGGGGCTCCTGCAGGACCCCTCAGACCACACGGCCCTGGGCTGAAGCGGCTGCAGCCGCCAGAACAGTATTTCTGATATTTACGGTGGCTGGAATGCAGTGTGGAAGGGAGAGAGCTCAGATTGGAGAGGGAGGCAGGGCCCTGGGGGCCTCGTTATGGATTTTGGACTCCATCCTAAAACTATGAGAAAACAATGAAGCTTTTCAGAAGAGTTAGGCAGGTGACGATAGCATTTATAATTTTTAAAAGTCATGAGAGCCAAGGGGGGCCAAGGATAGAGGGCTCTGCAACTCCATGGGTGCCATCTTCATTACACTCTGTGTGAATGGCAAATCTATAGGGTTGTGCAGTGCCCAACCTGTGCAACTGTATGCAACAGCCTTGCCTGGACAAATGAAATGACAGAATAGAGAAGAGAAGACAGATCCGAAAATCATTCTCTGAGCTGTGAGGGGGGCATATGTGGCCCTTGGAGCAGCAGGGCTCAGCGTTCTTAGACACCTCTCTCTACTCTGAGAGTAAAGATGGGAACTCGCCCCAGGTAGAAGGATTTCTTTCCAGAACAAGAGCCCTCCTCCCAAGATTGGGGAGATCAGGAAGGAGGTAGCTCGAGGCCCCTAGCACCAGGTCCCCTTTCCTGGGGAAGGAGAGGTTCGGGAAGGGTTCCTTGCACACAGAGGCCAGAAGGCACTGAAGGTCTTAGCAATCACCTCATTTTACAGACCAGGACACTGAGACCCAGAAAAGGGACATTTTAAGCAGCCTGGAAAGGGCATGAATTTTGGAGTCAAATAGATCAGAATTCATATCTCGGAGCTGTGCAATCTTGGGCACATGGCTTGGCTTCTCTGGGCTTCAGCTTCCTCCTCAGTAAATGGGGGTGACGACCTGCTGAGTTAGCAGTTTCTTGGGTAAAACTTCCTTTCAGTGTTGCAGGTGGGGGTCCGCTGTTGAAGGGGTGAGGAGGAGCAAGGTCTCCTCCCCACTTTAGGGCCACGGGGTCAGAGGGAGGGTACAAAGCCCCCTGAGGCCAGTGCGGGGGCGGGTAGTGCCACCGCTGTTACCGTGAACCTTCAGGGGTGGGAGAAGACGGGACGATGAGGCTGGGCTGGCTCAGACACCCCTGACGCTGCCCGGGATGTCCGTCTACTGCCACCTGCTGGGCATCGCCTCAGCTCTGTCGTGCAAGGTTAGTGGCTCCTGGGGCGCTTGTCTTGCCCACGTGGGGCAGTGACCGCTGACTACACCCCGCCTTGGGTCCTCTGGACCACGAGGCCCTGTCTTGCTGTTCCTGCTGGCACGCAGAATTCAGCTGCCCCTCGTTTCCAGCGGGGCTCGGGGGAGGCTGGGGTTTCATGCGCCTTCCAGACTCTGCCGCCTGACCCCGAGCGCTGTGACCTCCAGCCCAGGAGCTGTGGGACGGGCTGGCGCTCCACGGAGTGGGGGAGTGAAGTGGAGAGTGGAGACCTGGGGCAAGGCGGGACAGAGCAGGGAGGTCAGGGACCCCCCTTATCTGGAGGGCTCTGCGCACAATGGGTTGGCCTGCGGCCACGTGAGGACCTCTCAGGGCAGGTGACGGTGTTGGGAGCGACCTCAGCCCATCACACAGCAGAGGCAGCAGGGCTGTGTCTCGGACCGCGGGAGCCGGGCGTGGGAGGTGGAGGACGCTGAATCTCCGGACGGCCCCCCCCCCAGCCCGCCCGCTGGGGGCCTCACCGATCACGTAGTCGCCGAAGCCCACGGTGCTGAGGGTGATGAAGGCGTAGTAGAAGCCCTCGAGGTAGCTCCAGCCCTCCATGTGGGAGAAGAGCAGCGGGGGCAGCAGCAGGAAGAGCAGGAGGCCCGAGAGGAGGGCACCGGAGCCCGCCAGCCACCGCGCCCTGCTGGGGTCCTGTGGGTGCGCGCAGTGCCTCAGCCGCCCCACCCTGCGCCCATGGCCTCTGCCAGCACCGGGGTGTCGTGCTGGGGGCAGCTAGCGCCTCCCCAGTAAGCAGGGGGCTGCCCGGGCCCCCTTCACCTGGTTTGTGTTCTCCAGGTTTCCGGCCAAGAGCCCGTGCCCTTCCTGCCTCCACCGCGGATGCCCCCTTCATCACCCAGGACCCCACTCTGGCCAGGGACGCCCCGACCCTTCCCATCCCCACCGGTCACCGGCTTCCCGGCAGCCCCGTTCTCGGGGGAGCCCGCCCCCAGCTCCGCAGCGCTCACCGGCCCAGCGCCCCCCAGCCTGCGGGCGCAGCGGTGCGCCCCCTGCTGCATGAGGCGGCCCAGGCGGTTGAGCACCACGAGGTTGAGCGGGATCCCCACGAGGGCAAAGAAGACGCAGAAGAGCCGCGCGGCCATCGTGTGGGGGCTCAGGTTGCCGTAGCCTGCGGGGAGAGGGGGCACGCAGGGGCCTGTCCAGACGGCTGCGCACTCCCCCACACCCCCCGCCCCCGGACAAGCCCCGGGGCCCCTTCTGACCCGCTCGGGATGGGCAGCTGGCCCTCGCCAGGCCCGCCCTTTCCGCCGAGCAGAGGCGCTGTGCGTCCCGCCCTCCCGAATCGGACGACGGGCCAGTTTCCAGGTCGGAGGGAGGAGCTCTGGGAGGCCACGCGGCCCGCAGGAGCTTGACCCCACCCAGTGGGAGGGGCTCATCTTCCCTCTCTTCGTTTCCTGCCTCTAAAGGTGGGCAGAGGGATGCGGGACAGGGACAGGGAGGGGACGGCCTCCAGCTGACGCCCCCTGGGGATCCACTGCGCCGTCCACGCTGAGGCCACGCTGCCTGCGGGCTGCTCCCAGCCACAGCGGGCCCGACGGGGCACTAGAGCGCTGTCCCTGCCCGGTGCGCACCTCCCCTCGCAGACGACCTTTGCTCGGGGCTCCCAAGGCCGGGACGTCCTCAGAGCCGAACTGCAGTCTGCGGCTCTTCCTGCCCAAGCCTCCTTCCTTCCCTCTCCCCTTTCACGGGGGTCAGACCCGCCTGCAGCCCGAGGCTTGTGCCGTCTGTTCCTGCCCCTTCGAAGCCCCCCCCACCTTGCACGTCTCATTCTGTCTTGACATCTGATTCCTGGGGGACCCACACTAATATGCCTCGGCTCCCTGCCCAAGCCCTGTGGGGGTGGGAGGCAGAGACGGAGCGTGGGCTGACTCGAGGGAGGGGGGAGATGGGGCAGGGGGAGCATGAGATGTTCACAAAGGATTCTGTCAGCCCCAGCATTCTGTCTCCTCCACCTCTGTCCCTGACCTCCTCGGTCACTACCTCTGTCTCATCTCTAAAATGCAAACCTGATTAGACCATTACCCAGGTTGTAACCCTCCATTAGTACCACGTCTGCTGGGGAAAGTCCAAACTCTCACCCAGCCTCTCTCTGAGCCCCACCTGTGCCCCCACTCTCCCCCCCAGTCACACCCCTGCCCCGTGCAGCCCCCAGGCCCTCTCGGGGCTCTGTGCCTTGGAACATGACTCCCCCACTGTGAAGGGGTGTGTCTCCTCTGCACACCGTAAATGACTGACTCTTCCAGCATCCCGCTCTCCAGGGGAGCGGCTCCTCCTCCAGGCTCCCCCAGCACTCTGCCCAGCTTGGGGGCGCCTGCACTGGGTGACAGTGATTAGTTTCCGTGTCTGCCTCCTCCAAGTGTGCTGAGCCCCTCGAGAGCAGGGGCTGGGTCTTAACCTCAACAACTGGCTTGAGATATGACTCTTAGCGGGCGCTTACCCCATATGTGTGTTGAGTAAGGACAAGTATGAATGTTGAGTGAATGAATGAATGAGGAAATACGTGAATGAATGTGTCACTAAATGAACAAATGCCTCCCACCCTGCCCCATAGCATCGCCTAATCTTCCTGCTCCCTCAGAAGGGGTCAGCGCGCACTCGCTACACGCACCTGCACTGTACTGAAACTGGTGGTTTACGTCCCCGCCCACCTTACTGCGGGTCCTGAGAGAGGCCAACGCAGTACAAGTCCAGAGCATGGGCTTTGGAGTCTGATGCACTTCCCAGGTTTGAATCCCAGCTCTGCCCCTTGCAGGCTGTGGGACCTTGGGTAAATGGCTTGAGTTTTCTGAGCCTCTGTTTTCTTGTCTGTAAAATGGGGATGTTGGCATTCACCTACGGAGTGTTGTGGGGATGAAATGAGGCAACGGAGGTGTGCTGTAGACGGGACTGTGAGCCCTGGAGCATCTAGTATATGCACAGTGCTAAATAAACGTTTGTCGCATGAATGAATGGGGGAATGGTGGAACTCCACTGACCTGGCTTCTGGTCTGAGGACCTCAGAGGCCCCTTGAGCCCCCATGCTTCTCCCCCTGCTGGCCTTTGTAGGTGTCCCCTTCTAAAGGAAGGGGTTCTCCTTTCTGGTGGCATCTGGGGAGGTAAACCCCTTCATTTCCATCCCTCTCTCCTCCAGCTGTGGGTCCCTCCCAAGTTCCATCCTCTGTCCCTGGGGTTCTTCCATTCAGTTCTCACCAGTGGGATGGTGGCACTCAGATTCCAGCGTGTGTGTGCGTGTGTGTGGTGTGTGTGTGTGCATGTGTGTGGTGTGTGGTGTGTGTGTGGGGTGTGTGTGGTGTGCGTGTGTGTGTGTGGTGTGTGTGTGGTGTGTGGTATGTGGTGTGTGTGCGTGTGTGTGCATGTGTGTGGTGTGTGGTGTGTGTGTGGTGTGTGTGTGGTGTGTGTGTGGTGTGTAGTGTGTGTGCGTGTGTGCGTGGTGTGTGGTGTGTGTGGTGTGTGGTGTGTGGTGTGTGTGTGGTGTGTGTGTGTGTGTGGTGTGTGGTGTGTGTGTACGTGTGTGTGTGCATCTGTGTGTGGTGTGTGGTGTGTGCGTGTGTGTGTGGTGTGTGTGTGGTGTGTGTGGTGTGTGCGTGTGTGTGTGGTGTGTGGTGTGTGGTGTGTGTGTGTGGTGTGTGGTGTGTGTGTGGTTGTGTGTGTGTGGTGTGTGTGTGGTGTGCGTGTGTGTGTGTGGTGTGTGTGTGGTGTGTGGTGTGTGGTGTGTGTGCATGTGTGTGTGTGTGTGTGTGTGGTGTGTGGTGTGTGGTGTGTGTGCGTGTGTGAGAATCACAGAGTCATGAGCTCCCTATTGTTCGGCCCACAAGGGCCATCCCCTTGCCGCTCAGGGCTCCCACCCCATCCTGAAAAGCCCTCCAAGGGCAGACACTATTGGAAACAGCAACGCAGTCCCCTAGCCGGGTTTGAAATTCCAACTCTGCCACTCACCAGCTATATGGCCGTTGCACAGCAGTTCGGTGCCTCAGTTTCCCCATCCGTGACATGAAAATAGCAAGACCTACCCTTGGAGGCTGCCATATGGACGAATTGAGATCTCAAATGTCAGAGTGCCCAGCACGGCGGCTGGCGCGAGAAGGTCGCAGGGGTACCCTATTGTACTGCGTGTGTGGTGGGGCAGGGCCCTCCTTCCTCTGCCCTCCTCCCTCTCAGAGGCGGCTGAAATTGGGAGAAGAGGAAGAAGCAGGGAACAGTCCAGGCTGGGAACGGCAGAGACGGGAAGAGACAGGCTGCGAGACTCTGAACTCGGTGGGCCGGAGGCACAGGCCTGGGGCAGAGGGCGTGGGAGGCGTGGGGGTCACAGACTAAGGTCCCCACGCATCTGGGAGGCCTGGCCCACGGCAGCTGTGCTTCAAGGTCACCATGCCCTGGAACTCAATACACGCTGTTCAAGTGCATATTTAGTGGAATTCCTTAACATGGCAGCGTTTATTGAGCGCTCACTGTGTGCTGGGCCTTGTTCTACACCCTGGGGATGTAACGGTCCTTTCCCGGACTCGGTCCGTGGAGTCTGGGGGCCTCCGAGGCACGCGTGTCTCGAGCGTTGCCCAGCTCCTGTGCAGCCTGAGACCGCTCCCAGGGAGCTCCGGCTGATTAAGACTGGATGGGGAGTCCTGTGGGTGCTCTTGCTTCAGCCCACCCTGGGGAGGACAGAGGCTGGGATGCGGTGTCATGGCGACAGGACCCGGCCTGGCCAGGCGCTGGGAGGCGGTAGCCCGAGTCACCGGTGGTGTCAGCCTGCCACCTGCTGGTGAGTCCAGGGTCATGCAGCTGCTGGGGCAGGGGGACGGGCGGTGGGGGTGGGGGCCTGCCTTCCATGGATTCCTGGGTCCCAGAGCTGCAGGGATCTAGCCTGCTCTTCTCCCTCTCCTTCAGCAGCCCCCAGGCACCCCGCTGGGGCAAGTTCTGTCTCAGCTGTTCTGTGGGGCAGGGCTAGCCCAGGTGTCCCTGTGTGTGGGGAAGGTGGCCATGGGGAACGGGAAGCTTCCGTGAGCTGAGAGGCCTCTGGGTGTGGCGTGCAGGCAGGGGCATGGGTGGCCGCCTCCCCGGGGCTGAGGATAGGGTGTCCAGAGGCTCTTTGGATTTCTGCCCCTTCCTCCTCTCCAACTTTCCGCTCACCTCCCCCAGCCACCACCCGGGCTCAGGGTTGGGTGGGCTGGGCCGAGGAGACGGGACACTTGTAGCACCCAGAGGCATCTTCGCTGCTGCCTGGGGACCGCTGGGCTTCCTGCAAGGACGTTGGAGGCAGAGTCCCCTAGAGCAGTGCCCCTCAGACCTGAGCATGGCACATGAACCCCCCGGGAGTCGGGGTAAAACGCAGAAACCGACGCGGCAGGTCTGGGGAGGCCCAGGACTCTGTGCCCAGGCGGTGTCCGTGCTGCAGAGACGCACACAGGGTGATGCACGGATTCATGAGGCCCAGGAAACCCCGCCAAAGGACGACGGCCCCACTGCCCCTCAGGGGGAGGCCACCCGCCCCAGCCCGCCCTTACCGATGGTGGTGACGGTGGACACGGAAAAGAAGAAGGAGCCCACGAGCTCCCAGCGCCCCATGCTGGTGGTGTTGCTGAGGAGGCTGGCCCCGTTTTTGTACGCTTCGACGATGTCCTGGGGGAGAGGCCGCAGTGACCACCAGGCCCCGTGGGGTGACCGTGTCCCTGCACCCCAACACACACACACTCATGCACAGTCCTCATCCCAGCCTGGCCAGGCAAGGAGGCCCTACCCCTCCAGCCAGCTCCCATGGGGACAGCTCCTTGCCCTCTCTTTAGCCCAGAGCCCAGGTCAGGATGGGGTCTGATAGCTCACCAGCCAGTAGACCGACCGCTCCTTTTCTGCCCTGCACACTCCCGTTCCTGCAACAAGCACTAGGCCAGGCATGTACGTGCTGCTTTTAGGGGACACGAAGATAACAGAGACATGACCTCAGCCCTCAGTCGTACAGAGATAAACTTAATTAACTCTAATATGATGCGCTCAGTGCCATTTTGGGCGTTAAGGAGGCAGTACACATGCACAGTCCTGAGCAAGTTACTCAACTTCCCTATGCCTCAGTTTCCTTACCTATAAAATGGGAATACTAATAATACCTACTTCATAGAGTTGTTGTGAGGGTTAAATGAGGCATTGTGTGTAAAGACTTAGAGCAGTAGCCAGCACGTGGTAAATGTTAGCAGTTGCTATCATTGTCATGTTGTAGGAATGCAGGGAAGAAAGGGTTCATTCTCATGGGGTAGGAGCAGAGGCTTCGTGGAGGAGGCGATGTTTCATGGGATCTTCCCTGAGGGCCAGACAGGATTGCTTCTGGTGGAAAGACATTTAGGTAGGTGGGAAAGCAGCAGCAGAGGCTGGGAGGTGAGAAGTCTGGACTCCTAGACTCGGGAGACTGACAGGTGGTTGGGGCCAAGCTGTGCTTGGCTCTGCGGTGGCAGGGACGGAGCGGCAGGCCTCGTCTAAGGTCACTGAGCAGAGGGGAGGCAGGGTCAGGTTTGTCTGCCCCGTGGCAGCCGGCAGTATGGAAGTTTGGCAGATCAGAAGGGGGCAGACTCTTGCAGGGGTGAGTGACAGAGAGCGCCTGCCCTGCATGCTGGCACGGAGTGTTTCAGAGGAACAGAGAGGAGATGCTCAGAAGCCTCTGG
Organism: Avahi laniger; assembly: GCA_963575035.1. NCBI lineage: Eukaryota > Metazoa > Chordata > Mammalia > Primates > Indriidae > Avahi > Avahi laniger. Next base: position 2,411 of record CAUYSK010059161.1, on the reverse strand, counting down.
CCCCATTTGGTAGGGGCAGCATCTGGGCCGCGAGGGAGGCACCCACAGGATTGACAGTGTGTGTGGACGTGGAACAAACGCCAGAGACTTGGAACAGGTGAAGGAGCAGGGCTGGGAGGAGGAGGACCGCTTGCTCTTGGCCTTGAGGAATTTGAGAAGTTGCACGAACATGTCTGGTACTCAGAGGAAGATCCGGGCTGGGCACCACATCCTCATTCCCGGGGAGGGCTGAAGCCACAGGAGGGTTGAGGAAGGCGGTGAGGTGGGGATGGAGTGGGAGGGGGTTGGAGGGAAGCCTACGGAGATGAGAGCCTGGCGGGGCACAGGTCCACCCAGAAGCAGTACTCATGGTGGCTCATGGCCCCAGCTTGGGGCTGTGTAGCCGTGTATTCCTATTTAAACTGTGTGAGCCTCAGTTTCTTCACCTCTAAGAAGGGGACGATAATAAGAGCGCCTGTGAGGGAGGCGAGCATGAACGGAGTTAGTATGCCTGAGGCGCTCAGCACAGTGCTGCACGGAAGCATTTGCTGTCATTAGCATCATCATCATAGTCATCTTCCCCGGGCCCAGGCACCAGTGTCACACAGCCTCAGCAGCAGGGCAAATCCGATGTACTAATATTTGCAGAAGTTTGCAGGCAGCGGGTGGAGGAATCTCTTTACATCCCCAGTGGAGATGGCTCATGCCCCGCCTAGCTCCGGACCCTGCCAAATCGGCCCAGTTCGAGGGTTCAGAACACCATCTTCTCTCCGCTCTCTGTCCCTTCCCACGCTGACATTTCCCTGCTACCTTCTGGGCACTGGCTTTGGGCTGGAGGCCCTGGGGCACAGGGCCTGGCCTCCTCTGCCGAGGAGCCACTGGGACTGCAAGGCAGGAATTCAGGGCTGGCGCGCAGCTGTCTAGGCCCGGGTTCTGGGCTCTTGGGGGAAGGGGTGCGGGCGCCGAGCCAGGGCCTGGGACGTTAATGCATCCGCCAAATCGAGCAGCTGCCAATCTGGCATCTCCTGGGTCCGAAGAGACCTCCAAACCTCCATCCGGGATGCCCCGCCCCAAGAACCCTCCGCTGCCTGCTCCGCCCGCCGAGTCCCCACCTCTGAGGGGTCGGCTTGGGAGACCTCTGCCTGCTCTCCACCCGCGCCTTTAAACCCTTCCCGGCCCCTGCGGCTAGGGCGGCACACCCAGCCCTGGGTGGCGGGAGACTTGGAGCAAGGCGGGCTCGGCCAAAGAGCGGCCTGGCGCCCGCCCTCTCTCGCATCCGGCTCTGCGCACCGAGAGCCCCTCTCTCCGCTGCGAGGCCCCGGGCAGCGCGCCTCGGCCCGTCCACCGCCCTCCAGGACAGGCGCGCCCTCCCCCGGGCTCCTACAGTGGTCGCGCCCTGGGCCGCGCTGGTCCTCGCCCCAGTTCGCGTGTTCGCGCCCTGGGAGGGCCAGGTGTGCCCTTCCATTCTCTGCCTTGCGTCCGACCCCAACACAGCGCTGTGCGCCAGGCGCGACCCGCCGCCTCCCGCCAGCAGACCAGACGCTCCCCTTCCTCGTTCTGGCTCCACCTGGTCGGCCCTGCGGGCTTCCGAGCCAGGGAGACGCGCCCCTGTCATCCTCGTCCCCAAGTCGGACGTTTGCGCCCCGCATCTGTCTCCTGACGGGGCCGGTATTGCCCTCTCGCCCCTAAAGGAGGACTCGGAACACGGCGCCGCGCCACGCTGTCGCCAGAGCCGGGTCCTCTCCCTGGGGTGCCGCCGCACCCTCCGGGCCCGCCCAGAAACGCCCGCCCCGTCGTGCCCGCCTGTGCGCCCCGGGCGGTTCTTCTGTCCCCGGCCTGACGGGCCCTCTCGTCCTGGCCGGTGCACCCACGTTCCCATCCCGCCGCGCCGGGCCAGCCCCGCTCGCCCCTCACCCGGATCAGCGAGTCCAGCGCCGGGCCGTCCAGACACGTGAAGTTCCGCAGCAGCTCCCACTTGTCGCGCTGGAAGCTGCGGCTGGAGTCCTGCGCCGCGCGGCCCTCCAGGGCCCAGAACACGCCGGTGCCCAGCGCCAGGTAAGCCAGGTAGGCGAGCAGCAGGAGCAAGGTGGTCGGCAGCGGGCAGCGCTGGACCCTGCCCTTGGGCGCCGCCCGGGCTCGTGCTTCGTACGTGGCGGGAGAGGCGGGGAGCCCGCGCCTGCTGGGAGCCATTGAGCAGGACTGGGACAGAAAGGAAGGGCCAGGAACCCAGCTGGTCTCTCCTCTAGCAAACGCCTCCCTGGGCAATTTCCCCCCTGCAGAGGGGACTACCCTGTCCCACCCTGCCTTGGGATCCAATTCCAGGGACAAAAAGAGGCTCTGAGTGTGCGCATCTGGCCCCACCTCAAATGTGTGTGGAGTGCCCACCCCCCAGGCCCAGGCCAGGAAGGAGAGGGCTGCTGGGTGGCCACAAG
>CAUYSK010059160.1:0-22363 GCA_963575035.1 Avahi laniger | reverse complement strand
TGAGCAAGAGCGAGACCCCGTCTCTACCAAAAATAGAAAGAAATTAATTGGACAGCTAAAAATATATATAGAAAAAATTAGCCGGGCATGGTGGCACATGTCTGTAGTCCCAGCTACTCGGGAGGCTGAGACAGTAGGATTACTTGAGCCCAGGAGTTTGAGGTTGCTGTGAGCTAGGCTGACACCACAGCACTCACCCCAGGCAAGAGAGTTGAAGAACATCTCCTTGTATGTTCTTTCCAACTCTAGGCTTCATTTTAAGAGTACTAATGTTTATGGTGCTCTTCTTAAAATCAAGGACATGGGTGGGGCCTGGTGGCTCACATCTGTAATCCTAGCACTGTGGGAGGCCAAGGTGGGAGGATTGCTTGAGATCAGGAGTTTAAGACCAGTCTGAGCAAGACCCCATCTCTACTAAAAATAGAAAAAAATAAAAAATTAGCTGAGCATGGTGGCACATGCCTGTACTTTCCCTGCTACTCCGGCGGCTGAGACAGGAGAATCCCTTGAGCTCAGGAGTCTGAGGTTGCAGTGACCTATGATGCTACCACTGCATTCTACCCTGGGCGAAGGAGTGAGACTCTCTGTCAAAAAAAAAATGAATAAATAAATAAAAATAAAACCAAACACATGGCCAAAGGTTATGGAAGTTGAAAACTCACTTAGTTCAACAGAGGAGTCTAAAATTGATTGTGGAATATTTAACTTAAGAAAAGTAACTACCTGAAATGTCATCTTTCAACATGAAAAACATTATGCAAATTTTGTTAATTACCTTAACTTAACATTACCTGTACCTTAAAAATGTGTATGGCACACTGGACAGGATGATAATAAATATAAGGCATAGCCTAGTGTCTATAGAAAATTAAAAAAAAATAGAAATGGTAGGGCTGACTTTCAATCCTCGATGGGAAATAAACTAAGGTCATCTGTAAGGTAACAAATATAGTAAAATCTCCAAAATCTCTGATAATTAAGATTATTTTTGCCTTTAGAAAATATTATTTTTCAGGCACAGATTTGCTCTTTAAGTTATACTTGGCATTTGCATATACTGTCATAGATTACTACGAGAGAACATTTCATATGCAAATATCACCAGGGTTAAATAATAGCCATGATGATTCGAAAAAGGTAGTCAAAATATAGTTCTTCTATATTTAAGTTATTTATTGAGAATAAATTCCTCTATCTTCAATGAAGCAGTTGAAGGATAAAACTGGTATTGTGCTAGATATGTCATGTTTGTGACACATTTGTAAAATTTTTGCTCAACAGTGATTGTATAGGATTCAAATGTTGGATTAGATTTCTTAATGTTTTCCAACTCTCTTTCCGTCACCCTATGTAATCATGTTTTCTATTGCCTTATTTTTGTAAAGCTTATTTCAGACTTATTCTTCTTAATCTCCAAACCTATGATATTTATTCCTATTTGTGCACCTTTGTGTGTCTTCCCTCTTTTCAGCCAATCCAAGTTTCACTCAACCTTCAAAGTTTCTTTAATGGTACTGATGAAAAAGAGTTAGGTTCCCGGTCCCTTGCTTAAGATATTGAAAAAGATGTGCTCCTTCCAAAGGATAGAAACCTGCCAAAGTGATGAGAGGACTTAAATAGAATTTTGGGGACAAAGAGATAACATTCCCAGAAAGATTGTAAAACCAGAGCTCACAGAGGACAAAGGGAAGAAAACAGACAGGTGAAGCTAAGCTCCCAGTCAACAAAGTGAGGAGAGAAGTGGGAGCAATATTGGTGGCATCAGAGTATCAGTGATAAACAAAGTACACTAGATATTTAATACAAGTGGCAAATAAGATGTTATATGTATCTCCAAAAATTCATGGTTTGGGTCTCCTATTATTAATTGGTAATCAAAAGTTAAGGTCTAATCTTGGAAAAAGTACAGGAAGTGTTAAAATAAAACACTGTAAACCAACAGCAGCAACAACAAAAATACACAGGGCTGAAGATAAAGCATTTGACAAAATTTAACATCCTTTCATGATAAAAGCTCTCATCAATTTAGATATAGAAGGAATGTACCCCAACATAATAAAGGCCATGTATCACAAGTCTGCAGTTAACACCATACTCAATGGTGAAAAGCTGAAAACTTTTCCTCTAAGATCAGGAGCAGGACAAAGGGCCCCTCTTACTGCTTCTGTTTAACATAGTACCGGAAGTCCTAGCCAGAGCAATTAGCTAAGGGAAATAAAAGTCATTTAAATCAGAAAAGAAGTTTGAATGTTTCTGTTGCAGATGACATGATTTTACATATATAGGAAATCCTAAAAACTCCACTAAAAAACTGTTAGAACTAATAAATGAATTCAGTAAAGTTGCAGGACACAGAAATCAATTGCATTTCTATACACTACGAATGAATTATCTGAAAAAGGAAGTTAAGAAAGCAATCCCATTTGCAATAGTATCGAAAAGAATAAAATACTTGGGAATAAATTTCACAAAGGAGGTAAAAGATTTGTACATTGAAAACTATAAAACATTGATAAAAGAAATTGGAGATGACACAGATATATGGAAAGATATTCTGGTTGCTTGGTGAGTACAATGTGCATTGCTTCAGTGATGTATGCACTAAAGGCCCTGACTTCACCACAATGCAATATATAAAGGTAGCAAAATTTCACCTTTCCCCTATGAATATATACAAATTAAAAATAAATGGGAAAAAAGAAAGATATACTGTGTTCATGGATTGGAAGAGTTAATATTTTTAAAATGTCCATACTGCCCAAAGCAATCTATAGATCCAATGCAATCCCTATTAAGTAGACATTTTAAAAGAAATAGGAAAAATATCCTAAAATTCATACAGAATTATAAAAGACCTTGAATGCCAAACCAATCTTTAGAAACAAGAATGAAGATGGAAGCATCATGCTTCCTAATTTCAAATTATATTACAAAGCTGTAGTAATTAAAACAGTGTGGTACTGGCATAAAAACACACACATAGACCGATAGAACAGAATGAGTCCAGAAGTAAACCCACATGTATATGGTTAGCTAATCTTTGACAAGAACACAAAGAATACAGAATAGGAAAAGGATAGTCTCTTCCATAAATAATGATGATAAAACTGGATATACACATGCAAAAGAATGAAATTGGATCCTTATCTTATACCATACACAGAAATTAACTTAAAATGAATTAAAGATTTAATGTAAGATCCCAAACTATAAAACTCCTAGATAAAAAAATAGGGAAGAATCTCTTTGACATTGGTCTTGCCAACGATTTTTTGAATATGACACCAAAAGCTAAGGCAACAAAACCAAAAATAGACAAATGGGATTATGTCAAACTAAAAAAGCTTCTGCACAGCAAAGGAAACAATCACAAAATGAAACAGCAACCTATAGAATGGGAGAAAATATTAGTGAACCATATATCCCATATGGGATTAAAGTCCAAAATATATAAGGAATTCACTATCAAAAACCCAAATAATATGATTTAAAAAATGGGCAAAGAAACTGAAGAGATTTTTTTCTAAAGACAGCATACAAATACCCAACAGGTATAGGAAAAGATGTTGAACATCACTAATCATCAGGGACATGCAAATTAAATCCATTATGAGGTATCACCTCACACCTGTTAGGATAGCCATTATCAAAAAGACAAGTAGTAAGTGCTGGTGACAATGTAGAGAAAAGGAGACCCTTGTACACTGTTGGTGGGACTGCAAATTGGGATAACCATTATAAGAAACACTATGGAAATTCCTCAAAAATGTAACACAACAACTATAACATAATCTAGCAATCTCACTTCTGGGTATATATTCAAAGGAAATCAAATCAGTATCTCAAAGAGATATATATTCCCCCATTTTCATTGCAATATTATTCATAATAGCTAAGATATAGAAATAATTGAAACATCTTATATAAGACACTATATACATAAAATGGAATATTATTCAACCACGAGAAAGAAGGACACCCTGCCATTTGTGACAACATAAATGAATCTGGAAAACATTACGCTAGGTGAATGTGAGGAGCTTTAATTAACTTTGACTGTGGTAATCATTTCACAATGTCTATCAAATCATCACATGGTACACCTTAAATATATACAATTTTTATCAGTCAGTTTATGTTAATAAAGCTGGAAAAAATAAACAGATCTGAAATGGGGAACTATTATCATCAACATATACTTCACCTGACATTAACTTCTGGCAGCATTTGGGTATTAGCCACCTCCAGCTAGGGGAACAGGGGTAGGGACTCCAGTGTAGGGAATAATTGAGTTAACAAGAGGCTAAATGTTCTTTGCTTTCATTTGGGAGTCTTTGATGACTAGTAGGATTTAGTTTTAAAGTTTTGCTCCCAGAATGAGGAAGAGCAACAACGCAGACAGAGACCCAATGCTTAGGGAAAGAGTGTTGTGTTAGCATATCAAAGATTAAATAATTAGATACTTTGCTTTTTAAAGAGTTTAATCTTTAAAACTGGCAATAGTATAATTAATGGAGTTGAGACTTTTTTAAGTCTAGAAAACTCCTCTTTCTGGATAAAGAAAACATAGGCATATGTTTCAGAAACAATGAAGTTGTTAGGTAATCTTTGAGAAACATGGAAGATAGGAAACAAAGTAGTAAAATTAAACAGAGAAACATGCCTTAATAGTTAAAGCGGGGGCGGGGGAAGAGACAGATTTTAGAAACTTGGGGTTATTAAGTTATTTTTAACTAGTCCTCTAACAAATTTCTGTAATGGGATATTTTTAAAAATTGAGTTTATCAAGTTTGAATTTGCATATGATAATATTGCCTCTTTTTAGGTGTACAGTTAGTTGGATTTCGACAAGCCTACACATTTGTGTAACTACCAACATTTTTCAAAAAGCTTACTCATGCCCCTTTTTAGTCAATTCACTCTCCCCACTCCCAGCTCCTCGCAATCACTGCTCTAATTTCTGTCCCTATAATTTTTACTGTTTCTCAGAGTATCATATAAACTGAACCATAAAGTCTGTAGACTTTTGTGACTGGCTTCTTTCACTTAGTATCGTAATTTTGAGACTCATCTACGTTGTTGTATTTATCAATAGATTGTTTCTTTTTATTGCTGGTAAGTATTGCACTGAACGTATTTTTCACAATTTGATCATGTGAAACATTGTTAAAAAGCTGAAGTGTTTGTATTTAAAAGTAGACATTATCACTGAAATGCTGCATAGATTTAGTAAGGAGTACAATAAAGGAACTGCATTTTCCTCTAGAAAAGGGTTATTAGAGTCGTAGCAATGTAATTTAGTGTAAGATTTTAGAAATGCATCTGACAAAATCTCTTCAAATATTGTACGATCGTGAGGGGGAAGTAAGCTAGATGACAGTAGAGAAGGCAAATTCACAGCTGGTTATGCAATGACACCCAAAGTGTGGATGTAAGGGCAGTTGTCAACCTTGAAGGATGTCTCTAGTGGAGCGCTGCAAGGCTCTCATTAATCCCACTCTGCTCAACATGTTAATTAACAATGTGATTGACGGAATCATGGATTTTTAACTTAATGGCTTGAATTAAAATAGAGAGGAAAATTCCTGCATTGCATAACAGAACCAAAGTTCTGAAATACCTTAATGTGGTAGACAGCTTAATTGGTGGGCCAAAATCAATGATATGAAATTTAGGGGAGATTAAGGAAAGCATGTCTACTTGGGTGAAAAGCAAATTAGTGTTGCAGTATTTGACTCAAGAGCAATTCACAGGGAAAAGGCTTATAAAAGCAGTAAGTCTAAACTGAACAAAACAAGGGTCAAAATTTGAAGTTTGGATCATAGGTAGTCATGCTTAAGAGTTACATCTACCTTGCACTATATTGTCTTCATTTTCTCTCTCTTTCTCTCTCTCAACTAGATTCCAGCTCATCGATTTCATTTTCCTATTACTAATTTCACACCGAGGAGCAGAAAGTCTCTGACAACTGACTGTGAGCAATGTGATCACCTGCTGAGAAAATCCAGACTGCTGTAGTTTATGGCACCTGACATTAGGGGAAATGTAACTTATATTTAACAGTCATCTTCCGACGTTTATTCATGGTTTTAAAAACTATTTTGCTAGACCTCCTAATTAATATTCTCTAAAGCATCTTTCTGCACCATAAACCATCTCCTCAAAATGGCTCAGTTCAAGAAGGTGGTGACTATTTGCTGGATTCGGAGGTGAAGCTCTACTTTTCGATTTTTGCCCTAAATATTAGGTTTCCCACTTAAGTGTTCACATTTCAGCTATTGGAAGGACACCACAGGGCAGAGCAATTTTTCTAGGGAGATTATGTGTGTGTGTGTGTGTGTGTGTGTGTGTGTGTGTGTGAGAGAGAGAGAGAGAGAGAGAGAGAGAGAGACAGAGACAGAGAGAGAGAGAGAGAGAGAGAGAGAGAGAGTGTGAATGCATGCCTGTGTAGACTTGCACTGTTTTTGTTTTTTCATACAGTGATATACTTTTCTTGACCTTGACCTGAGTGTTACTGATGTAGCCTTTAACTTTTTGAAAGGACATATACCGCACCAGTTAAACTGTATTCTCTATCAGTGGGTGTTAAAAACGAAGAAATTGAGACTCAGAAATGAAACAGAAGAGGATAGAACAGAAGGTAGAAGAGACTCCTGTTAGAAGAGGAATACATTTTAATTCTTTCTTCTTTTTCCCTATGTAGTTTTGCTAATAGGATGGTAGTAACGACCCATCTTTAACTCAGCGTCTGCACTTATAAACTGCTTATCATTAATAATTAGGACCCATCAGAAAACTTCCATATAATAGAAATTTCACAAACTTCACCCCTTATGATCTCTGTTTAAGTGCATTTCTTGTTTGTGGTCAAAGCCTTACCCGTATTTGTCTTTAAAATCCCCAAAGACTCAGTGCTTACTTGGAACATAAGCTAATATAGAATTCTGAATGGAATCTATCAGAGGAATAAGAGCTATTTTACTTTCCTTAGTCTAAGTAAATATGGTTTACATTTCACCAGCTGTGTTGTATGCTACAAAGCTGCTTACATATTGCTATAACTGTCTTTCGAAAATGCTTTATCTTTACTTCAACTGATTTGTCTAAATAGATTCAAATTCAATCACTAAAGCAACTTTCTAAAACATAACCTACAGCAAGCTTCTAAGGAATCTTCCCCTGAATTCTTCCTATCTAGGCAAGAGTTGTGCCTGGTATCTAGTACCTGTCAACCTACTAAGGAAATACTGATTTAGTATGTGTTGAAAAGAAAATGAAAGTTTCTTTAGTATTTGCCACTACAGATTGAGTCATTCAATTGTGTATACCAACCATAGATCATTTTTTCTAGGTACAAAAGCCTGCAAGTAGTAGATACTATTATGCTACAAACTAGATGACCCAAAATCAAGAGAAAGTAGTCTGCCATCATCATTTGAGTAATTCAACTAAAAGCTAATTTCATTTTGTAAATTTTCAACTTTGTGCTTGAAAAAGTTTGGCAAACAAACTTCTCTTTTCCTCCACTTCTTTTGGTGGGTATGAAGGTTGAAATAGAGTTTGGGTTATTATTTCTGTGATTTTGTTATGTTCTATCATTCCAATGGCCATCTGCTATCATGAATCTTTTAGATTCTAGAATTGCATAGAAATGCAATTTCTAGAATTGCATACAGACACTACTTAGTTGTGCTTTTTAGACTCTGGGAAGCATGGAAACAAGATTTAAAGGGAAGACAAATCTCCCTTTCCTTCCCTCTGGGATTATTCACCTACTGCAGGTTTAGGTCCAAATGTAGTCCAGGAGGCTCAGCCTGTACCCCCCACTACGGTGTTAGATGGCCACCAGAAAAGGGTCCTCTTCTGCTCATGAAAACAGCCATTAGGGAAGGAGTCTGGGAATCAGACCCTGGAGAACAACAGCAAAGGGTTGCAGGTCTTCTCTGCCAAACTTTACTTCCTTTCACAGCTCTGAGTATAAGGCAGCACAACTGCTCAATGGAGGCCATGGAGAGAGACCCTCACACTGGGCAATGTAGATGGGGCTTATCCTCCAGAAATTGATGGCATCTATTTTTTGTGGCCTAATCGATTGAGGAAACAGGAAAGGGGAAACTAGCTGATGGGACCCAAAGGCTTTTAAAATTTAATTTAATTAAGGTGCATAATTAAGATACCTAGTTCTCTGCTGGTGGGGAATCACTGAAATGTATTCATTAGCAAGGCCTTGACAGCACTCTCTAATGTCCTAAGGTTTCTTCAGCTGGTGATTCTCAACCCTAGATGCATATAAGAAATCATCCAAAAGCTTATTTCAAAAATACCAAGGTATAGGTCTCACCCCAGAGATCCTGACTTAATTGGTTTGGGATGAGTCCAAAGCATCAGTATTTTTTAAACAGTCCCCATTCAGTGTAAATGCAGCCAGGGAGTTAGACATGTCTCCGTGAGGCCAAGAAATAATGCCTAACTCCCACGTCTGCTTTCCTCCAGGGGAAAATACTTCTTCAGCATTTCCCCAAGAACCTCTGCAGAACTTTAGTTCCATAGAATGTTAGCAGGAATTCTGAGATTTAAAAACAATTTCTGTGATCGAGTTGTGGAAACATGGGCCTAGTGTTCCTTTTATTCAAAAAGGGTGCTGGGAGCCTTTGATATGCTGATGTGCACGGTCATACTTGAAGTTGGTAAAATACTCAGGGTTTCTTGAACCAAAAATCACTTGACCATGAAAGCATTTCAAGAAGCATCTCATGGGACTAGTGTTCTATGCAGCTCGATTTGGGGAAATGTGTTTATAACTACCCTGCATCTTTGTTAGATTGGCAGATGTGTGCCCATCCACTGCCCTAAGGTTACATTCCTTCTGTTCTTCTCAGCCACTTACTTTGAGGTCCTAAAGGGGAATTGGTCCTTGTGACTCCATTTTATATCAATTCAACTCATTAGCAAAGCAGGCTATGGATACAATCATTAGAAGAGACCAAAGCCAATCACATCCAAGTCAGCTTTTTTAAAGCGATAATATTTGACATCTGAACCATATCTTTTACATATGGGAATGGAGTTTTTAGGGATAAGTTAACCATTTCCTTACATTTCTCCCTATGAGACATATCATATTTTCTATTTGGAATGAAAATGCTAAGCTTAGCACTTACGCTTTTTACAATGAATTTTATTAAACTTTTTACTTTTTAAAATGAATAGGTGGAGAAAACATAAAAAGAAGATATAAGATCATATAGAAACACAGTGTAAGTAATAATTTAAAACAGAGTAGCAAATTGAGAATGTGGTTAAATATCATTGGTCTAGAAGGAGCTTTAAAGATCATCCAGCTTAATTGCATCGATTTACAGATGAACATGCAGAGACCAGGCAGGTGAAGTGTCTATTCTTAATCTATACATCCAGTTGATAACCAAGAGGAAACTGAGTTAGTTCCCCTGACAATCTATCATAAATACTTCCCACCATCCTGTGCTGACCCCCTGTGAATTCTTCCCCAATCCAAAGCTCAACAAAGATAGAAATTATTTAAATAAAAATTTACCAGATTTCTTCTCCAATGTGTTCAGTCCCCAAAGTCAATTATTCAGACATGTAGTTATTATAGGGTCATGTTTGCAACCTTTAATTAGAAGCAATTGATTCTTGTTCCTACTGTTCAAATTACTAGTCTCCTATGTGTTGAACCCAAAATTCCATAAAAATATCATCAAATGACCTGCAATGGTTGATACAATCCATGTATCTCCTGACAAAGATTCTTTGCTTGATCTAACTTTAGTAAGGCTCTTGAACCTTCTCCTAGGCCTCTCTGTGCACTTCCTTATAAAATTCAATTTTAGTGAGAATCTTGCTAAAATCAGTTTAGCAAAAACACTGCACCCTTGATATCTGATCTGCCTTGATATGTACTCAGATTCTTCATTCTTTGCCATTTCCCAGGTGATATCTGATCACCATGGTCTGTCTTCAGCAAGAATCCCATCAGGTAGGTTTAGCCAGAATCCTCTATACCCCTGAAATTTCCTCTTGGCAATTTTCCATCCCACACTGTCCCTTGGCTATCAATTCCCAGTTGACCATGTTGTATTTAGAGCTGAGCCCAATCTCTCTCTCCCATGGCAAAATCCCATTACAATGGTCTCCATACCTATCACAATGGTTTTGAATAAAGTCGTTCTTATGCTTTAACAAGTATCATTGAATATTTTTCTCTATAATACTCTTATAGCATTTAGTTCAGTGTCATGCAGCTTGTGAAGTACAATACAGATAGACAACTGATTTAATTCTTTAATTTGCTGCTTAATGTTACATGAACACAAATAATTTAAGAAAAGCATCATAGTTGCTCTTGTGTGCCAACAAGGTAAAAACTGTTGCCTGCTTTATTTTTAGTATACAATTTTGCTAGTGAATGTTTTCCTTTAAGGAAGTGTGTTTTTTACTCTTATATAAATACAGGCTGTCCTTTCTTAACTAGTGAATAAGACCTGAATATTGCAGATATATTTATCTTTGCATGTGGGTGTGGCACTCATCTTTGAAGTTTAAGTTAAAGTTATAAAGTTTAATTTCAACCTTACATAAAAAAGTTTGTTTGCAAAACATAGGATTTTTTTTTCATAATTCAGGCTTACTATTTCCAATATTCTTAAATTATGAAATGGTCTTACAAGGACCATTGAACTGACAGAACACCCTGAAGTAGGCTTGATAATTTTACTTTTTAAATGCTAAGTCCAGTTGTATAATTTATTTTATGATCTTTCCTATTGAAATTATAGATTAACTTGAAATTTCTTCAGTTCTCTTCTGACACTAAAGAATGTTTTCACAAGATTAAGAAAATCTTCCACTGCTGATGACTTTCCCAGCCACTTTTCAATCCCAATTAAAAAAAAAATCTGAAAACTACATATGTATTAGCCTTTTCAGAGAAGACCAGACATGCTCACATTTAACTAGTGACAAACATCCTCTTTTCAGCATGTTGCCAAGAACATAGCACTCCGAAAATACCAGTTGAGTTGCCTGGAATACCTGTCATGTGTGGACCACTAAAGAGCATGGGAATGATAACCCAGGAAGAGAAAACTCAGGGAGATATAAGAGCTGCTGTTAGAAATTGGGAGGAAAACCGAATTAAAGTTACTCTGTGAGGCCCCCACGGAGTGGGACGTTAGGGAGACAGTGTTGCCTCAGTTGAAGGAAAGCATTTCTAATAGAGCTGTCAGAGATAGAAGATCAGTGTATCATTGAAAGTTTTCAAGCCTGGAATGGATGACAACCTGACAGGGATGTTAGAGACAAGAACTAAATGTTGAAGGATAGTGAGAAATGTAAGGAGCCTTCCAATATAGAGAACCAATGAAGAAAATTTTATCACTAGCAAACACACAGATGTCTAGGACTGTCTATGTATTTCTTATTGCTCAAGGGTTATGGGAGTATTAGGAGGGTCTATTTCTAAGAAGGTGAGATGTCAGTATACTTTCTGACTTAGGAGAATTAAAGTATATTGATTATTTTTCTTTTGTGGTCCATGGCCCAGTTAAAACACCACGGCCCTGGGAATGAACTAGTGGAGAATACATTTAAGACCAATAGAGATATTATAATCTACATTTATTAACATATATTTATTGTATGCATTCTATGTGCTAGGTACTATGGTAGAAAGATGAAAGACTTTCCTGATTGCCCTAGGTAAACTACCAGTATGTTTAATCCTCTACTATAGACTCATTCTTACATATTAGAAATCTTAATATGTAATTTTTCCACTTTAGCAGTTCCTAAATTCTAAAGATGATCCTTTAGTCATCTTTCCACTACCTGCCATTAACATGGTAAAATACCAGAAAGAATAAAATTTTAGCCTCCCAAGGTGGGTGCTGAGAAAAAAACCTTCCCCATTTTTATGGCAAGCAGCTCTCTCTGAGCATTAAAGATAGTCTGACTTTTTATTTACATTGTCAAACACGCTTTTGCTTGACCTCAGATTCAAGGAGATTATGAGATCGTAAGAGACAAAGAAGGGACAAATTATTAAAAATTCCTGAAATCTCAAAGCCCAGAAAATTAGGGCTCTGGGTTTTTATCTGAGCTGAGTCTGTTCTGTCTGCGAGGCCACATGCCACCTTGGTCTAATTGCTGTTACCATTCCTGGAAATTGTGAGTCTGTGAGGTCTTCTGCAGATTTCAATCACATTTCTTCCCCCTTCTGGTTGGTGTTGTGATGTCTGCTGTGTTCTCTACAACAATACACACTGTTGATGGTACTCAGTAAATTGTAAATAATAAATAAGCTCGCCTTCTGTCATTTTGATGGAAACAAGAAGCTTTCCAGGCTGTGAATCGTGAACCGGGTCACTGCCATGCACACGTCTTCCCAGAACACAGTGATATGCCACTGAAAACCGGAAGTAATCTGTGCCTTATCTGGACATGTTCAATCTGCTGAAAGTAAGCCACAGTTCTCAAGGTACCAAATCTGCCACCCTACAAGGTGTAATTTCAAGCAGTATGCATCGGGAAGGAGGTTTTGAGTAAATAAAATGGTAACACAAGTTGATGTTGCTAATTAGAGTATCCTCTGTGCCTAACTGATCACACTCTTTCTTCGCTTCTTTCCCAGCCAGCACTCAGCAAAAACAGTGTAAAATCAGGTTCTGCCAATTGCCTGCTTTCAAAGTCAGATGAGATATGCTTGTGCTCTAGTTCGTTTTTCTCTTGAGCTTATGGTTCTATCAAAATTATGCTTACTGCTGTCAGTGTAAATTATGAAAGAGACACACTCTATTCTGACACATTTTTACTGAGATTATTAGAATCATAGATGTAAAAACTTTTTAATATGTTAGTATACAAGACAGAACTTTACATAATTCTAAATGCTACTTTAAAAATGAATTAGAAGTGTTTTTCTTTCAAAGGAGGGAAAAAGGCTAATAGTTTAGGAGTATCTTAGAATGGTTCTTAGTCACAATCAACTTCAGGGTTTTGAAAGTGACATAGATGCATGAGTCTCATCCTAGAACTATTGAATTAAGTCTTTAAATATAAGTCCCAGTCCTTGAGATTTTTAAAAAATTCCAAGAATGATTCTGCTGTGAAGCCAGGTTTGAGTGTACATGTGGAGTCTATTTCAAAGCGAGACAACAAGCTGACTTCTACTGTCCTATTGTTAAGCTATTCATCGATGCCTCTTTTAATAAATGCACAGTAAAATTATTATGCACATGTAAATCCAATCTATATCAAGAGCCTTCATTTGGGTTTTAATTGGAAATGTCAACCATGTATCTTTTGTTTGAAAGGATATAATTTAAGACATGCAAAAGAATGAATTTGGACCCTTACCTTATACCATATACAAAAATTAACTCAAAATGGATCAAAGACCTAAACACAATTCCTAAAATTATAAAACTGAGAAGGACAAATAGAGGAACAAGTAGAGGAAAATTTTCAAACATTGGATTTGGCAAGGATTTCCTGAATATGATACCAAAGCACAGGTGACAAAAGTAAAAACAGACAAATTGGACTACATCAATCAAAAACTGTGAATCAAAGACAAAAATCAACAGAATGAAAAAGAAGAATATGAGAAAATATTTACAAATCATATATCTGATAAAAGCTTAATATCCAGGATATATAAAGAACTCCTACAACTCAATAACAAAAAAATCCCAAATAACTTGATTAAAAAAAGAGCAAAAAACTTGAATAGACATTTCTCCAAAGATGATATAGAAATGTCCAGCAAGCATATGAAAAGACATTCAACATCACTAATAATTAAAGAAATGCAAAATAAAACCACGATAAATATCACCTCATATCCATTAGAATGGCTACTATTTTAAAAAGGTAAATAAATGTTGGCAAGGATATAGAGAAATGGGACCCCTTGTGCACTATTTGTGGGAATGTAAAATGGTGTAGCTGCTATGGAAAATGATATGGCAGGTCCTCAAAAAATAAAAAATAAAATTACAGTATGAATCAGCAATTCCACTTAAGGATATATATCCAAAGAACTGAAAAAAGGATCTCGAAGAGATACTTGCACACTCAACATTCATGGCAACACTATTCACAATAGTCAAGAAGTAGAAGCAACCCAAGTGTCCTTCAATGGATGAATGGATAAGCAAAATGTGGTATAAATACATACAATAAAAGATTATGCAGCCTTAAAAAAAGCAAATTTTTACATATGCTGCTACATGGATAAACCTTGAGGATATAAGTGTGGAGCCATCCATACTTTTAAAACTTGCATCAGTGATGCAGGCAAATGATACATCGTTTATTGAATGCTTATTTTATATTCTTGATCTCATTTTAACTCATTAAGACTCTACAATGGAGGGGTTCTTATCCTATTTAAAGCTACGGAAATAAAAGTTTGGAAAGACTGTGTAGGTTACCCCAAACAACTCAGCTCACATGTGTAAGAGCCTGGATGTGAAAATGGTTCTATTGACATTAAAAACTTTTGCTCTTAACTTCTGGGCATCATATTTTCACCCAATTTCATTGCACTTCCCATTACTATCTCAACTGAATGATAGGAGAAAAGTCCTATAAAATATAGCCTATATTTGGTGCATTTTTGGAAGATAAATCCTAAGTCGAGTCCCCAACCAAATGATAATAACTAATAGAGGATAAGATATTTTATACTGATGAGAAATAGCATGTAGGCATTTAAATCCTACAGTTTTAAAACTATAAGACACCTGCGTAATTACTATGTTCTTTCTCACATTGCATCCAGGATATAAATTAACCATAAAAAAATACTCTATTCAATTCCAAAACGTCTTAGAAAATGAAATTTAAAATATGCTCTCAATAATTCATTCCATGCTTTTGTGTGGTCTACCTTAGGAACAATTTGCAGCTTCTATTTGTGTAGAAAATATTAACATTCTCCTGGAAAATCAGTCAAGGATACCCTGTTCATGTCTGTCATGTCATCTGTCCATTTGACAATTTACATAACCAAGATAAACAACCACGTAAAAGATTTCAGAATTCCTTTTCAAAAGTGCTAAGTATTGTTGGAAATAATACTGTTTACTTCCGTACAGTCATAATTTCTTGCTAAGTGCTGAACATATTAAGTTTTCCCATCTGAAATGCTTCATGTATTGTTCTTCTCTTGATTTGATCTTATGAGGCTGGAATTTTAAAAATTTCCCTCACTGTATGGTCTGAATGTGTCCCCTTCAAATTCATATATTGAAGTTTGATTCCCCAATGCAATAATATTAAGAAGTGGGGTTTTTAGGAGGTGATTTGGTCAGGGGGGCAAATGTCTCATAAATGGAATTAGTGTCCTTATCAAAGAGTCCAAGGAATTTTGTTTCATCATGTGGGGACAAACTGAAAAGGTGCCATCTCTGAAGCAGAGAGTGAGCCCTTACCAGACACTGAATCTGCTGGAACCTTGATCTTGGACTTCCCAACCTCTAGAAATATGAACAATAAATTTCTGTTGTTTATAAATAACCCAGTATAAGGGCTTTTTTTGTTTTTGTTTTTTTATAGCAGCCTCCACAGAATAGAACAGTCACCATATGAATATACAAGTCTCTAAATGGAACTATGATAGGAATACAAAAAGGTCTGGATTAGTAAAGATGGTTTGACGATTTAAAAGGGAATCTAAGCAAATCGGAAAATTGGTCTTACCTGAAATGTGTTAAGTGTCTCTGGATGTCAAGGTCTAGAATTGGAGTGGGTCTAGAGGATCCCAGTGGTGATCTATCTTGGCTCAAGAGGTCTTGGAATTCTTTACAAATTTGTCTAAAATAAAAGATTCAAAATTGAAATTGAACTCTTGAAATGGAGCTTTAAATTTATAGCTGTGATACATTACCAAAGGTTTGATCTCTTTGTTTGAAAAAGAACTAGATAAAATTTCATAAAGCAACCTCCAAAGTTCCATCTACAGCATACAGTTGAGGTTCACAGTGGTGACTTTGCTCCCAAGGACTCCAGGATAGTCATAAAACAGTTCACATTTGAAGCAAATGACCATCTGTGGATATTGACAAAACCAGTGTTCATTTTTATGGTGAACATTCATAGTTTAGCCTCAAGATAACATAAAATCCGCAGGAAAAAAAAATCACAATTAGTAACTGCTTTTTACAAAATTAAAATGTGATTTTTTTTGAATATCACATCTGTAAACAAGTTTCTTTGTTTGTTTTGTAGAGACACAGTCTCACTCTGTCACCCAGGCAAGAGTGCACTGGCCTGATCATAGCTCACTTGTAGACAAGTTTTAAGTTATATTTACTTCAGAGCCACGATTGAAGTAGACTTTAGAAAATCCCTTTGCCTAATATTGCTTTATATTTCAGACTCTTGTGGGGTAATTTTGTATTTTAATATTTGAAGTAATCACTTACCCATAATTTAGTCCACTAGCCTTACAAAAATGATATTATGTTCCATGTAAGCTGATTTCTTTTTCTTTTCTCTCTCTCTCTTTTTTTTTTTTTTTGTAGCGTGATCATAGCTCACTGAAACCTTGAACTTGTGGGCTCAAGCTCTCCTCCTGTCTCAGCCTCCTGAGTAGCTGGGACTTCAGGTGCACCATCACACCAGGCTTCCAAGTAAGCTGATTTTTTGCAAAAGTACCTTACGATTCATATTTCTGCTGCCTTTTTTGCCTTACGTGTTTATGATTTCTGATCATTGGTTTCAGTTTAATTACAGCATTACCATGTACATTGGATAACAATAAATTCCTTGTGTTACATAATCCAAATGATATAATTCTAAAGAAGCAAACTACTGTATATAAGGAAAACAGGTGTGTTATTTTAACAACAAACTACTAAATTAATGTCATAGTTGAAAAGTGGAGGATTGCCAAGAAACTGCTTAAAAGCATCCAGCATCTAAAGTGAGGCCACTCCATATTCAGGGAATAATATGATAGCGATTATGTTTTTTGTCTGTTTTTGTAATGAGCAATCACAAAATATAATACTGTAGATTGGATTGTGATTATCAATGTATCCAAAGACAAGTATAACAGGGTCAAAGTGTCCCAAGTGGGCATGGGCCCAGCCATTATTCTACTCCAAAGCATTTGTGTCACTAACAAATGCCTACTAAAAAGTGACAAAATATGTTGAAGTACAAATAATTTATCACTGAGTTAAAATCTGTGGAGACATTTATCATCAGGCGTCTAAAATTTAGCAAATTCTGCCAAAGATCATTTATGATTATTTTATGGACAATGAGGCTCTGGTTTATTGCCAGTGTTCAAATATTGTGTCATTTCACCGAATTCGTCTCATTCATTTTCACAGAACACAGGTGAAAGTAAAGAGTCAGGGATAGCAAAAACAAAGTCCTTATCTGCTTAAATAAAACAGGATCCTATGTATCCTCTTTCTAATGTCTTGGTTGAGTCTCTGAGATACAGCATTTAAATGCATGCTATTAACAAGTGTGTGTCTACTTTTATTGAGGATATTTGCATTGAACTTCCCACTTTTTCTGTTCTAAGGAGGACTTAGTTGGTTCGCTTTCAGGCGTATTGCCTATATCTTAATCACTTTAAACACTTAAGTGTTTGATGCCATTTTGATGCATCATAATCTGTTGTGCTTTGTGTTATTTAATAGAATTAAATATATTGTTACCCTTGTTTTTAGGAAATTTCTAACTAATAATTTTAAATATAGCCTCATTTAAAATTATAGCCTCATTAAAATTATAGCCTCATTAAAAATATAGCTATTTTTTCAAACTAGCAATACAAATTACTGTGTGGTAGGCCATCGCTATGATCCATTCTTACAAAGAAAAGTTGGGGCTGTTTTTAGACCAGTCTTTTAATTTTATATCATATTAAAGTAAATTTTAAAAAATTAAAACAAAGACTGAAACATTGCTTTAGTTCTTTTGGTATGATATGGGAATTATTTGGAAAACTGAATAATTTAAAAGTTGACAAATCAACTTTGTTCCTGTATAAACAATATATCAAACTATAATAAAATTGATGAGGAAATCAGAAAAAGGCAAAGGGTAGAAAAATTCAATTCAGGCTAAATAATCCATCTGCACCACACATGAAGCTCTATCAGAAGTAGTATTAGAATTATCCACCTTTTATATTTAATTCTGCTGCTTAACTCACTCACTTTCAAGCTTCTAGAGTTGGAAACAGATGACAATCTTGGAGAGTCCCCTTAGGCAATTATCATCATCTCATATGACAGCTACAGAATTATTATTTTTGTGACTAGTCTCATTCTTATTTAAATTTTTATTTATGAGGCTAAAAAAATACTTTTACATCTCAAAACGAAATGTCATAATTTGAATTATGTAACACAAGACGATCTTCAATGAATCATACATTCTAACTTTATCACTTACGTCATTGTCCTTAAGGACGTAAGTTTTTAGCTGATGTCTGAATTTAAAATTCTATGTTTCACCTTTTGATGATTAATATTATGGTAACATTAAAAATTGTCAACTATTCTGCTTTACCTTAATGCAGATCAAATGTTAAGTATTTTTAGTTCTAAATTTAATGAAGAGGTTTAAATGTGTTTTCTACTAACCAAATAAACAAATGTTTTGTTTGGTACATTTTAGGATTCAAAAATTATATCTGTTTCTATCCTTCTTCCTAAATAATTGTATAAATTACAACGAAATATTTGGTTAATCAACAATTAATAAAGAGGAATTAGGAAGCTAATGACACTTAATCGATGGGCCCTTCCTACAACTGTGTACTCGGTAATATACTAAATACAACTGAATCTGTTATTCATGAAGGTAAGAAAGAAATATGCAGGCCAATTTGGCAATGCGAATCAGCAATTGGATCTTTCATGCAATGAATTTTAGATTTTGCAAATTTTTTTTTTTGGAGACAGAGTCTTGCTCTGTTGCTCTAGGTAGAGTGCAGTGGTGTCATCATAGCTCACTGCAACCTCAAACTCTTAGGCTTAATTGATCCTCCTGCCTCAGCCTCCCGAGTAGCTGGGACTATAGATGTGTGCCACGACACCTGACTAATTTTCCTATCTTTAGTAGAGACAGGTCTTGCTCTTGCTCAGGCTGATCTAGAACTCCTGAGCTCAAACAAACCTCCCAGAGAGCTAGGATTACAGGTGTGAGCCACTGTGCCCGGCCTGCATATATTTTTGATAAAGTACTCAAAGTCTTATGAATAAAGGTGAGCTAACTAGAATGCGATAAATATCCATAGAAGCTACTAATGTCAACTTTCAGCATTTTATTTGATGAAAATATTCAGTGCTTTACCACTGGTGAAAAATTAGAAACTGTTCGGAACACATGTTGGGTCTGTTGGTATGTTGCACAGATAACACGGTGTTTCTACATATCCCTTAATTTATCTAGTTAAGGTGATTACTTGTTGCAATGTATATGTTCGCTATGACTGCAGAGTCTCTGACTCTTTAATTTTTGTTTCACATTGTCTAATAAGAAGATGGGATGCATGTAAATAACGAAAAAAGAAAAAAATATATAAAAACTCTATGGACAACAATCTACCTAACAGGTACAATGAACACTATCTGGGTGACAGGCACACTTTTAACCCTTACTCGAGCATTATAAAAGCGATCCATGTAACCTAAAACATTTGGACTCTCATAATACTTTGAAATAAAAATGAAATTACCTTTAAGCATAAAAACCCCAGAAAACTGCATTCTAATTTCCAGATGTTTATGGCCTATTTATTCTTCTTAAAAGTAAATTAATCGGGACTATTGAACTCAATTCTTGCTTGACATTTAATAGCCTGCAAATGTCCAGCTATGGGCAGACACATTAAATAAAATTACATGTTCTCACAATGTTTTATGAAATCAAAGTTCAAAATACTACTACCTGGTTAAATATACTACTCAAAAATAGATATCTCAGCATAACTTTGACAAATATGGAAGTATTTCTTTTAATTCTCCCAAATTCTTCTAGAATTTACTTTTGTGAAAACAAAATCTCAGTATCAATTTGAATGTACTCAGAGATTCCCAAATACTTCAACAGGGTGATGAGAACCCCCGAGAAAATGGGAACTTGTGTTTATAATGTTGATGGTAGCTGTGAACAGTTACAGAACCATACCTGGTGGGGGAAGAACAAGAACAATTTCTTTGGGTTAGGAGTCAAAGTCTTAGAATATCCATGATAAAACCAGTGAGGTAGGAAATATACACATGAAATTGTTTTCCCCTGGATAATGTGTATTTGGGGATAACACTACCTTTTAAATATTATCACATGGATACGCATATTGGGAAATCTGCATGACCTTGCCAGCTAGAATGACATGCTTTGGGAACACCAGAAAGATACCACCTAACACTAGTATTGTATAATTCTCTTGATCTGTAACAAGTCCTTATCTTTTTCCTCAAATTATATTAAGGATTCAAACTAACTACTGTATGTTCTTCCAGTTCCTTCTGGAGAAACTGAAACATGACTTACAAAGACTCTTTTGAGTCAAGAAACTATTTGGAAAAGGACCAGAGTACAAATAAAGTAGAAAGGAAAGTAGAAAGTAGAAGGAAAGATCCCCAGAAGATAAACCATGCAAAAGTCTTCCCACCAGCAGGTCAGGAGCTTCCACAGCACACAGTTTATCATCAAATTTTAAGTCTAAGTGTTATACCTGCCTTACAATTTTCTTTCCCTATTTCTTGGTCTTCATTCTCTCTTTCTGCAATTCCTTTCCCAGTTATCTTGTTTTGCCTTTCCTCTTCTCCTTTTGCCACCAACCTTTGGTTTTCTTCTCTTTAGGACAAGATTGGAAGTACAATGTATAAATATAATCCTAAATCTAAACAGCGACAGCCATAAACAGTGCACAATCCCCAATTAAGAGACTCGAGTGTCCCGGGCAGTCTGTCAGGGGGTAGGCATCCCATATAACCCCTTAAACTTGTAAACAGACCTATCTTACATTAGAAGCTGGTAGAACAGTGACTATTTAGTTTTGGTTTTATGCAGTTTGAGCCAATTTAAATTTTAGCCAGCATGTTGTAAGGTCATTAGATAATTATTTTTTCATCAGTTTCTAAGAAGCAATGTTTCTAATACTATCTACCTTAAATTTTCTCTTAAAAAGTTTTTCCCAGATAATAAACTAGTTTATAAATGATAATTTAAGTACCTGGAACTATCATTCTAAAATCTAGAGTTAGAAAATTATTTGAGATTATTAATGGCCTATATGTAGCAATAACTTACTTCAATGCATATCACCTGAAGGATTTTTCTCTAAACCTTTTGAATGTGGCTTGGAGTGATGCTTATGGTTCTGCCAGGTTTTCACACAATCCATGGCAGTAGTCCTATAATTTGTCAAAGAACTTTCAAGTTCGAGGATATTTAGAAGTGATCTTACACAAGCTTCTTCCTTTCCTATTGTGTTGACATATTTGCCTATATTATTTTCCTCGTTATTTTGGTTTGCATTTTAATTGGGCTTTATACAATTTCCAGAGCTTTCAAATACATTATAACTTTT
Organism: Avahi laniger; assembly: GCA_963575035.1. NCBI lineage: Eukaryota > Metazoa > Chordata > Mammalia > Primates > Indriidae > Avahi > Avahi laniger. The sequence goes on along the minus strand of CAUYSK010059160.1, from coordinate 771 downwards.
TAAAAAATAATATCACCATGGAGGGCGGTGAAGAAGTACAGAGATTATTCACTTAACTATACACCAGAGAAGATGGGGGTATTGATGGAGATTCGTGGTCCCAAAGGTCTCCCTGTTATCCCTTATGCAACGTGCCTTCATCTTTTATCATATCCCCCAAACTTTCATAGTGTTTTGAGATATTTATCCTCATCTATTAAGACATAATAAATGCCTTAGACCAAATTACATAGCAAGCAAAGGCATATTTGTCCAGAATCTACATTTCCTAAGTCTATTTCTCTCCTAGAAATTTCTGCGTATGCTAGAGAGGTTTTCTAAGAAATTCCACAGTTTCAGTGGTAGCCCCGTCACAAATGAAGGGCAGTTTGTAAACCTTGTCATGAATGCAGAAAAATGGAGAGTTCTTGTTTAATATATATAGCTGCTGGAGTGTTAGAACCCCCTTGTTTTAGAGAGTTGGTACTTTCTAGACCATTTCCCTCCTACAAAGAAAATTTTAAAAACTGAAGATGAAAGCACACAGAGGCTTCCCCATTCTGCTTACTTGGTTGCTAGGATCATCTTTTTTCTTGCTGTCTGTTCTTTCTGTTCCATATGTTGTCTGGCAAGATGTTCTCCTACTGCTTTGGCTGGAAACTCTGTTTCACAAGTATAGCCAAAATCCCGAGCCAAGTGCAAAGCCTCCCCTGTTGGCAGACAACACAAGTCAGTTTCTTATCAATATCCAACCTTAATAATAGTAGTATCTTACATTTTCTTCAAGCCTCA
>CAUYSK010059157.1:0-22537 GCA_963575035.1 Avahi laniger | reverse complement strand
ATTATCCCCTACAGCTTCATGAAACCTGGTCGATCCATTACAGGGAATGTCTACTGCAACCAACCGGATGACATGATAAGGATGCTTGCAATTAAGCAGCCAAGATTGGTCAATAGAGACAGGCCAATCCTCTTGCAAGACTGCATGTTGCAAAAAACAACACTACTCAAACTACAGAAACTGGACTTGGAAACTCTCTATCATCCATTCTATTCACTACACCTTGCACCGACTGACTACCACTTCTTCCAGGCGTTGGACCACTTCTTGCAAGGAAAAATATTCAATTCTCAACAAACTGGAAAACTCCTTTCATGATTTCATTGACACTCACTATCCAGGCTTCCTCACTGCAGGCATAAGCAAGTTACTGTTAAGATGGCAAAACTGTGTCAGTAGTTTAGGCACATACTTTGTTTAATTGTACCACTTCTTGTTTGAGATATAATAAACTACACTTTTGATTCAAAATTGGACATTTCATATTTAATGACCTAATATATAGTTTCAAGTAGCTAGAAGGAGATTATCAAATGTTCCCAACACGAAGAAGTGATATATGTTTGAGGTAATGGTTATGCTAATTACCCTGATCTGATCACTGTACATTGTATGTATTACAGTGTCACTGTGTATCCCGTAAATATGTACAATTATTGTGTCAATAAAAAAAAATTTTGAAAGATTATGTTGATAAAAATTTCCCTAGGCTTAACACTTGAATCTAAGGTTGAAAGAACTGAAATGAGCTTTAAGTCTTTTAAAAATTAGTTTTTAATTTTAAGAATTAGGAATAAAGAAATAATGCTATAAATGTGTGCATAGAAGAAAACAGGTTGCCTACAAAGGATGATAAATAAGGCTATTTTATTTAATGCCAGAACTGAAATGTTAGGACCAAGAATTCTACCTCTAGCCAAGATGTCATTTGTGTGAATGTACAAAAAATACACTCTCAGACATACAGTAACTGAGAGAGTGTACCGCCATTACCCTTTCTGTAATTTTTATGAGTTGTGCTCCTGCCAATTAAGTTAATCTAAATAAAGAGCTCAAGAAGTGGAAAGCACCAGTGGTGAGCGTTTAATCTGATTCAATAAAAGAATTAACTCTAAGCTGTGGCTGTAAATGTGGTTATTAAAAATAACATAGCCTATTTAAAGAATTTGTCTGAAATGAAACCCCTGCTTATGAATACAAAAAAATAGGAAAGAAGTAGGTCAAGAAATCAGTAGATATTTCAGATTTTTTGTATTGATAACAAAATACATGGTTCCCAGTATGATTTTTAAAATTTAAAGAAAACCGCTTATACATAGCACTTTCATTCTATGAAGTTTAAATCACATGAAGAAAAAACCCAAAGAATTGGTCCATATAACAAAAGATGGAAAGGAAAGCGAAATAAGGTATAAAAAAATACACACTTTGTTCTACGAATAAATATACATATTAATAGTTGACTTAGCCATTAAAAGACAAAGACCAATTGGAACAAATTGTTTGAACCATAGTTTGATCTTAATTCTAATCTTTTCTTTAACATTAAAAATTGTTATATATTGACCCTGAAAAGATTGATTCAGGCTCTTCGAGATGCTGTGTATTTTGCTGAGATATGCTGCCAAAGCTATTGGAAATTGTAGCGAAGAACTTCCCTACATTATTAGTGTGTTTAAAGAAATGTTTTTGTCTCATTTTTTATTTCATAAACTTTTATATATCCTAGCATACTTCACTGTGGAAAAGTAGTCATATATTCTCTACCCATTTCTTTGCATGGATATATATATCAAAAGATATATATGTTTCACATTTGAAATGCGTTGGTTTTAATGTGTTGTGGAATTAAAAAAATGATATGTGGGCTGGGCACAGTGGCTGACGCCTGTAATCCTAGCACTCTGGGAGGCTGAGGAAGGAGAATCATTTGAGCCCAGGAGTTCTAGACCAGCAAGAGCAAGACCCCTTCTCTACTAGAAATAGAGAAAACTAGCAGGGCACAGTAGCATGTGCTTGTAGTCCCAGCTACCTATGAGGTTGAGGCAGGAGGATTGCTTGAGCCCAGGACTTTGAGATTGTGGTGAGCTGTGATGACACCACTGCACTCAAGCCTGGGAGACAGAGTCAGACTCTGTCTCAAAAAAAAAAAAAAAAAAATTGATATGTGATATGTATCTTGTTAGGGTGGGAGCTAATAATGTGGGTTGAGAAAGAATTCTCAACACAATGATTAGAATAGTTTAAAGAAAGAGAGTTTATTTTAACTTTCCAAAGGGAGGGGGAAGGACTCAGTACAAGAGAAAGAAAGGAGAAGTGCTGGCAGGGAGGATAAAGGGTTTGGGATTTTTATTAGGGGTTAAGGGGGAAAAAAGTGATTGCTGCCGGCTGATAGCAAAAAACAGCTGTGAAATGGCAGCATCTGTTTTTCCTTGTTTTTTCTCTTCTGTGTGAGGCTGGCTTAGCAGGGTCCTTGGAATGTGGTCTGGTGGGAACTGGGGAAGGATCACACTCCTTCTGTCTTCTCAATTCTTTTTAAGTGCCATGAAGACAAGCACTTACAGGCCACAGGTGGTTAATCTTAAAGACAGTGAGTTGAGCCACAGGTGGTTAATCAAACAAGGAGCTGTTGTTCTGTGATCATTCCCTTCAAAGGGGCAATTATGTGCTGAATTTTCTCTTTTTTTTCTTCTGTTAGGTAGTTTATTTTTTCTCTCTGTTTTATTAGCAAGGCTGTTGTATCATATCTCAGTAAAGCTGTTTTTTAAAGATGTATAGGCCAAGGTTTTGATATGATTGTATTCATAATTTTTGCTCTTTTAATACTGAATCAAGATCAGGGGACATATTGTTCACTAACAGCTGTTACCTGTGATTAAATCTCTTGTGTAGATGTTATTCAGGTATAATCTGTTTTATTCATGATGCACTGATATTGTTAATTCTAGTATACCTTTTTGAAAAGACTACCTCATGGCTCAAAAATAACTGAATAGGAGCATCTCTTCTCATGAGTTTTCGGTGATAAATAGACCAAGTTTTATTGTGTATTTCTTCCTCTTATTGTATTGATTCAGATTCCACATATCACCGTTTTTTTCCAACTCTAAAGTGAAAGATGTCTGTTAGCATGTGCACAATAGCAATTGCTCTCTCACGTGGTATCCTCTAGTTCATTTGGTAAAAGTTTTTGCCAGTAGCTTGTTCTGGTTTCTTTTATTTGTGAATATGATATTTGTTATTAACTTTGTGGCTGATTTGTAAGTCCCTTGGCAATAGTTTGACTTGTACTGGTTTCCTATTAAGGAGTACATATTCAAATAAGTTCTCCGGGTTTTTGGTTCTTTAGCAACAAAATTCATCACTTTTGTACTGGAAAGCATTACTTTGGTACTTGTTCTGGAAAGACTCATACAGGTCACTGGGCTTTGTTTGAAAGTGAAACAAAAGTTGTGATGTCTTCAGGCCTCTAGTACAACCAGATTTCATGGCAGGTAGCTAGGAACAAATAGATTGATGACTTAATAAATGAAAATTTTAAATAAAAATTCATTGTCTTTATTTTCTGTTTATAATTTTCCTTTTCTGCTGCTTATGTGGCATCACTTTTGTCCTAACACATATACAGGTTTATTAATATATTCTATATTCACTTTATTGGAATCCTGTTAATTTCAAATTTTATGGTATTTTTATACATTGCATTATTTGCTGTTCTACTTTCATTACTACTTTTAATCCTTTAGTGAATCATTGAACCATTTTTATTACTTGGTATATAGCAAAGTATATGATAAAAATGCAGACTTAATAAATGTAAATAGCACCCAAAGGACTTAAAAATACATTAGTTGAGAAGACCTGAACGTAATAATTAGCATGAACAATATATGTAGTTTTTGTAGAACGCTGACAACCTTTAAAATCATAACATTCATTAAAACTATTATAAGATTTCTGGGAAAATAATTCTGCCTTCCAAATTAGTAAAAGATATGTGGTCTACACTTTGAAAATCACTGAGTTAGAGGACCATAATGCACTGCTGCTATTATGGCTAATCAGTTGGCTTCAAGTATCAGATGTTTGGAATGATGTTCTGTGTTTTGTAATCATTGTGTTCCCATGTTGCCTATGAGAAGTGAAAGATAACTCTTCATTTAGAATTTGTTTTGTTTGGATTTAAATGGGTAAAATTTTTATGGTACTTAGACTTACAAATTAATTTTTAAAAATATTAGTACCAGAATATTTATTGTCCTCAGATTTTCATTGGTTCTTCATACTCTTTGATCATAAACCATTGAGCTATAGGTTTAAATAGAAAAAAAAATGTTTTACTACTAGATGGGGAGTAGGAGGCAATGAAGGAGGCCAAGAGGAAGGGGATCTGAAGTACTTCATCTTGGTCACATGTAAGTATCTTTTCAATTCTGTAGGCATTTTAGTGCCTACTATTTCCTCTTTTTCTTCCTTTCTTCCTCTTCCCATAAATACAAAGAAAATGACACAGAACTTTAAATTTGCAACCCTAAATATAAGGTATTTTTTAAAAAATTATGGTTTTATTTACATTTTATTGCCTGGGGCCTGATCTTGTAGACCCAGTATCTCTCTCTCTCTCTCTCTCATATTCTAGTTTTACCTGTGTACTGATTAATTAGATTGATCACTATATTTATAGCAGTCTTATTGTGGAGAATTAAGATATGTTTAGAGAAATTTCAGTCATATTTTCTTTCTCTTGATATGTTAGTCTTGAGCTACCATTCTTTCTGTTAGCTAGGGTCAAAAATTTATCTTTGATTAATTTGTCTTTCATATTTCATTATTCAGTTAGTGTTCCAAAACTTGTTCAGTCTCTTCTTTATTTTCAGTACTGCTACTTTTTGGTCTAGGTCCCTATATGCTGTCTGAGATTATAGTGGTTTAGTCATTGATTCTAGGTTCTCATTCTTATAATATTCCAGTCTCTGTCTTAAAAATTATTTTATCAGCATTGCTCTGTTATTATCTACCTTAAATCCCTAATTTTTAGGGAGTGTCTGGAACCTAACTCTACTCTACCTAAAGTAATCCTACTTTCTACTATTTTCTAACACAGGGGAGGGGAATTTGAATTTACTTAGTACTGCTCTTGTGCTAGGCAGGCACTTCACATGTATTACAATTTTAAATCCTTAAAAGTACCTTGTAAAGTTGATATTCCATTTCCTTTTTATATATTCTGAGATTCACAGAAGTTATATAACTTGTCCAAAGTCACAGCTAGCATGGGGGAATAGGAATTTAAATTATCCATCTCTGTAATCACCCAAAGCCTATTTTTTTTTTTAACATCTTCCTCTTGTATTATTTAAAATTCACTTTTGGTCAGGATTGGCTTTCCTTAATGTCCCATAATATATTTATTATTAATATCATAACGTTGTTCATGTGGCTCTTTCTTCTGTAATTCTTTATTTCTCTTTCTACCTATACAAATTGTATCTGTCCTTTAAGTACAAACTTAAATTCATTTTTTTCCTGTATGCTTCTCTGAATTACATTTGTCGTTGATCTTTTTTTCTCACCTTTTGTAACTCTTTTAATGTCTTATTCTATTACTTGTAATTCACATGTGTTAGTGTTACGTCCCCAACTGGAGTAAAATTCTTTGAGAGGGCAAAAGCCAAATTTATGCTGCTTCTTTAAAGCCCCACAGACAGGGCACAGCCCATAGAAGATTCTCAGTTATTGGCCAGTTGATCATGTAGTGACATTTCTGATCTGTTCTAGTTTTCAAAAACTTTAAGTTATTTTTGTCTACTTGCATTTTCTTTTATACTAATTTGTGTTAATGATTAAAAGGTAAATTTAAGCTCTAAACTGCTACAGTTAGAATCAAATACTGAGAGAGCCATATTTTTCACTTTAAAAGTTCTGTTGCATTAAATTTTTGTCATGCTATTAGAATCAGCTAACCTTAATGTTTAAATTCTGTGAGTTAATATGGAAAATAATAATGATATCTTTCAAGATTCCCAACTCTCTAACCTAGTCTCATGCCCACTAACTTATTTTTGGGATATCAGAATATGTGACATACTAGAAAAATCTTAAATTCTTTTTCCATAATTAAATCTCAGCAGTAAGGATTAAAAGTTTCGTAGCAAATTGAACCAGATTTATTCGGAATAAACTCAGTGTTACTTTTTCTATGTTAGGGTGACCACTATCCCTTAATTATAGTGAAATATTTTGTACTCACTTTGCTTTGAATCTAGGTGGAGAAATTGGTGTAAACTTCCTTTTTTTGTAACACTAACATAAATCCAGTTCTTTTTTTTTTTTTTTACCTTATGACTGTTATCTTTGAATACCCATTTATATAAGTGTATATAATAAGTCTGAAAGGTTGATTTGTTATTTTTTCCTTCTGTGAAGATTGAATTAATTCTTTTCAGTTTTTCCATGGAAAATGATGTACAGTTTACTCTAGGCTTAATCAAATTTTCTAGTCCTATATACCCATATTTACCACATAAATTCTAATTGTATTTTTCTGAGTTAATGTTTTCTGTGTAAATATTTTCCCTCTCTTTTTATTGTCTCAAGATAGCATTAGACGAGAAGCCTTCAAAGGGATGACATTGGTTAGGAATGAAGGTTTAGTTCATGGTGTCCAGTATTAACATTTTTTTTTTTCTAGTTTTTAAGGTATCCTTTGGAAACAGATCACTGATTGTTTTTGGGATTAGTTTCTGTTTTAGTTCAGACTTTTTAATCATTAAGCGAAACAGTTCTGACTAACATAGGCAAAAAATAATTTGTTGGAAGGGTACTGAGTGATTCACAAATTTGAATTAAAAACTAAACAGTAAGATCTTGGGAAAGATGGAAACTAAAGAATTTTGAAGCAGGATTATGTGATTGGCTGTCCTGCTGGAATCCTAGGATGTTGGAATGAAGTATAGTTATTCAAAGGAATAAAGAAAGGGATTCCAGACTGACAAAAACAAGAGATGCCTACTAAATTTATACTTTGTTATCCAGTACACATGGACACATACATGTGTACAAATCCAGGATGTTTATTCCTATCGTGTTGCATCTGTCTTACATACAGCTGCAAATGCATTCGCCTTATCTCCAGTAGTAGACAACCCAAAGTCCCATGCAACTACTGCAGCACTTCTGTCTGGCAATTAGGAAAAGAAAGTCTTACAGAGAGTAATTCAGTTGGACGGTGGTGGAAGTTAGATTGTAAGAAGTTAAGGTAAGAGTGGTGGAAAGAGGAACCGATGGCTATAGATCACAAATTAAAGAACCATTTTATTATATTATTAGATGACTTAAAGGTAAGGCAACCATATAGTTTATCATTTTGAGAGTAAAATGATGTGCTGTAAATATTCTGTAACACCCAGCATACCAGGACATTTGGTCACCTTATATAAAGGTTCTGTACTGATGAATTTTTCTATATTCAGGAAATGGTATGTTATGTTTGATAATACCTTTTGAGTTATTTTTCAGTATTCTTATATTTTTGAGTAATCACTATTATAATTTTCAGTATCGTAAAGTGGATAGCGTCTTTGACATCTAATGTATTTGTCCATTTGTGAGATTTTAAAAACTAAAAAGTAAGGTTATATCAGGTATAACAGATAATTAACAATGAAGGGGGAAATAGAAATCTCAAAATTGGAAATTCGTGCTTTGGTATCTTCTATAAAATGCAGGCTTCCCTGGTTTGACATGATTAGATAACTTTCGAGAACCCATATTTTTTAACATATTTGTATTCTTTCCCTCTATATATTGCCATGTGTCATGGTTATTTTGCTTGTGTGGTATAATGTTATCATCTGTTTATCATGAAACTTTTTTTTTTTTTTTTTAGCTGACGTCTGAAATGTTTGAAGCAGATCTTGAGAAGGCATTATTGCTAAGTAAATTAGAATATGAAGAGCACAAAAAGGTATTTACACATTTATTTATTTAGATATTTTAGAAGTTTAAGGGGTCAAACGTTAGGACTAACCTTCGTGAACTTTACATACAAGTTCTTTTTTAAGGTTTGTCCTAAAAATGTATCATTGTAACAAAGTATTTTCAAGAAGTTTTCATATGGGATTTCTTCTCAAGTTTTGAGAGACAACAGAAACATGTGGACTAAGCTTTGTCTGGTGACTTGGAATGTTTAGTTAAGGAGTTTCTCCACCCAAGATGAATGGAAGAGAGGGAATGAAATTCACAAAAGATTATTTATTTTAATTTTAAATGAACATAGAAAGTAAGATTTAAAAATTTAGCATGGGTACCACAGTACATGGGCATTCATTAAGAGACCCTCTGCCAAAGATACACTATAAGTAAGTAAAGTAAACACAAAGCCTTTCTGATATTTTGGCCTCATAAACTCAGCATTTATCACTGAATTTTGATATTAGGTTGTGTTTTGAAATGCATTCTATAGCTTGTGACTGTAAGAACATTTAAGTAAAATGTAGTGTTGGTTTCTAGTTTCTGTATTTAAATTGAGCATTGATTATCTTCATATCATTTAACATTTTAGTTTTTAACATTGGGATTCTTTTTTGGTGCATAAAATTTATTCAATTTGTTATTACTCAGTGATTGATCATAAATAGCCTCTGGTCATGTTTAAGGCTTTTTGACCATGCCATTTTATATTAGTGCCTTCATCCAAGATAAAAGGAAGAGAGGAATGAAAATTCACAGCAGATGATTTTGCTGCTTATTTATGTTCTGTAGTTGAAGGGAAAAGGATAAAAGTTGCCAGTAAAGTGGACATTGTATACTGTGTATGTTGGTTTTATTTCCATATACCTGTTCCTGTTATCCCAGATAATCAAGAAAGACTATCATCATTTGTTACATGTCTATTTAGACACAAAACAGGCAATTACAAAAATGGATGCAGCTGTGATTTAATCACTGAAATGGGCTTTCATATTATACTAAAAAGGTCCTCCTGTCCTCTTTAATTAGGAGATAAAATTTATGAAATAGAATATTATTGTACAATAGTCGTTGTTGTTAGATCTATGTGTAAAGCTAGAGGATTAGCTGTATCCTTGTAGGAGTAATAGAGTAAATGGCGTTGATAAAGTATCATACTCCTAGCCAGTTTTCTTGACACTATAATAGGCCTGATTACCCAAAAGCACTGATTTTATCAGACAGTAGTGACTCTAAGAGAGTGGAGGAAATTCTTTTGTTTGACATGGATTACATTGATGTAGTCATTGAGTTTTAAGTCAATATTCAAATAAAACAAGTATAATTACTTTAGCCTAAGGACCTTTATAATAGATAACTAAAGTTTGAGATGGCATTTTCTATTCTCTTCTATCATTTATTCACTGAATATTTATTGATTGGACAAAATGTGCTAGGCACACAATACAAAGATAAGGACATGGTCCCAGCCCTTGAGTTTAGAGGAGGGAAATACACATATAATTATAGTGATGTTATTGAGAAATATACGTTCTTAGTACAGTGGGAATTTAGAAAAATAGACTTTTCAGTGCTTTTTGTGGGGATGTGTTTTAGGAAAGAATTCTTAAAGAAGAGTCTTATTAGATGTATTAGAAGTTCACATGGTAGACAAGAGGAAAGTAAGCATTATCAGGGAAGGAGTGGCAGGTATATGTGTATGTGTGAAAGATTATAGCATATTTGAAAACTGTATTTTAGAGACCTAAAACTACTGAAAATATGGCCAGAGGATAGGATGTAAAGAACCTTATGTACTAGTCTAAGGAGATTGGGTCTCATATATCTGTTGGCAAAAATCTATTGAATGTTTTTAACTTTTAGACCGATTTTGGGTTTTCATTTTACAAACTCATGCTGAAGCAGTGTAAAAGATGAATTGAGGGGCTAAAATTTGAGACTGGTGCAGTGTCCAAGCAAAAAAAGATAGGGGGAATGACAGAATGTACAAAGAGAATAGAATTAAGAGATATTTAGGAGCTAAATTCAATAAGATCTAGTAATTAATTTGGATTAAAATGTGTACGAGTAGGCAAGGATACGCTGAGGTTTCTAGCTTAGACAGTTGTGTGGATGGCGGTGGCATAACAAGGTAGAGGATTAAGTGGGGAAGGCAGGGTGGTGGGATAGAAAGATATAACACATTGAGTGTGGAGATGCGTATTGAACATTTCACTTGAATTTTCTGTACTTTAAACTTTGAGATTGAAGAATAATGTGCATGAAGCTTAAGAATAGGTTAAGAATGGGATAATGGTGAACAGAAGCTACATTTTTAAGAAGAAGATTGAGAGAAGCCAGCAGAGGAAACTCAGGAGTAGTCAGAAATGTGTTAGGAAAATCAAGATATGCTTGAAAAAATAATGTCTTTTGGATTTGGTAAATAAGAAGTTGACCTTAATTTTTAGTGTCAGAGAACAGCAGAAGCCAGATTTCAGTGGGGTAAGAAAGGAAACTGACTTTTTCTTGAAAGGAAGAAGAAGGTGGCAATGAGGAGGGGGTTATACACCAAGGTATAATTTTTCGTTTTTATTTTAATGTTTAAGATACAAGCAATTGAGTATATAACAAACAGGTATCCTTTTATGTAATTTTGCTAGCCTAACTTTTGATTTTTTATTTGCCTTTCATCTTTGAAAAATAAAACCTTAAGAAACATGTTACTTGTTGGTGAATTGATTTTACAGTTTGTAAACTGAACTTAACTATTGTTGGTAATTCTTTTTAGGAATATGAAAATGCTGAAAATGCTTCAACTCAGTCAAAAGTTATGAATAAAAAAGATAAAAGAAAGAATCATCAGGGAAAAGACAAACCTCTCACAGTATCACTAAAAGATTTTCAATCTGAAGGTAATGTATGTACAATATCTATTATGCTAAAAGAACTATTCTAAGTCTTTCAGTTGTAATACCTGATCTTTAAAATAAGTAAAAATTGTTATTGTGTCATTTAGAATGTAAAAAGCAAAAAACTGTGTCTTAGTCTGTTTTGTACTGCTATAACAGAATACCTGAGACTAGATAATATACGAGGCTCTTTTCTTTTTTTCCTTTGAGACAAGATCTCTCTTTCACCCATGCTGGGGTGCAGAGGTGTGATCATCGCTCACTGCAACCTCAAACTCCTGGGCTCAAGCGATCCTCATGCCTCTGCCTCCCTGAGACTACAGGCATACCACCGCAGCACCACCACGCCCAGCTAATTTGTTGTCGTTGTTGTTGTTGTTGTTGCCCAAGCTGGTCTTGAACTCCTAACCTCAAGTGACCCTTCCACTTTGGCCTCCCAAAGTTCTGGGATTACAGGCATGAGCCACTGCACCCAGCCAAGACTGGATAATTTATAATGAACAGAAATATATTGGCTCATAGTTCTGGAGGCTGGGATGGCCAATATCAAGATGCCAGCTTTGGGCGAGGGCTTTCTCGATATGTCATCACATGGCAAGAGTGAAGGCTAGAGGGTGAAAGAGCAAGAGGGGCTGAACTCACTCTTTTATAACGAGTCTCACCTATGAGGGTGGAGCCCTCATGGCCTAATCACCTCTTAAAGGTTCCACTTCTTAATACTATTACAATGACAATTAAATTTCAGTATGAGTTTTAGAGGGGACAAACTCAAACTGTAGCAACCTATTTGGAAATAAACTGAAACCATTTGGGGTTTTAAAGTAAAATCACTCATTAAAACTCTATAAAACTTAAGTAAAAATTTATCTCTTTGTATTTCTGAGTTTGTCCTTTTTAACTTACTGAAAATAAAAATTGACATTGGTAGTTTCTGAGCCATCTTGAAACGTATTATTGTACTTATACATGAAGTGGTTTGACTTAAAGTAGGCCAGGAATAATATCTTTAAATTTTAGCCATTATTGGTCATCCTTTCCAAGTTATCTAGAATTGCATCTTAGAAAATTAAAATAAAAATTTTAAAATCAGACTTAATGCCAGAAAACTGTTTTATAATGTCATTTGTATTTAAATTTTTTTTTTTTTATAGAGATAGATTCTTACTCTGTTGCCCAGATTAAAGCACAGTGGTGCAATCATAGCTCACTGCAGCTTCAAACTTCTGGGCTCAAGCAATCATCCTGCCTCATCATCCAGAGTAGCTAAGATTACAGGCATGTGTGACCGTGCCTGGCTAATTTTTAAATTTTTTGGAGAGACAGGGTCTTGCTGTGTTGCCCAGGCTTGTCTCAAACTGCTGGCCTCAGTTGATCCTCCTTCCTTGGCCTCCCAAAGTGCTGAGATTACAGGCATGAGCCACCACTCCTGGCCCCATTTCTATTTATTATCGAACAGAGAAGACAAAAGGAATTTTACCATCCACTAGACTTGTGAAGACAGACCACAAAGAACATTATTTTTAATGTAGGAAATGGTAAAAGACCCTTAACCTGTGCTGTGCAGTATGGTAGCACTATTCATGTGTGGCAATTTAAATATAAATTCAAATTTTAAAATGTAGTTATTTTAGGTGCTCAGTAGCCACATGTGACCGGTAACTTCCATATTAATGCAGCTATAGAACATTACTATCATCACAGAAATTTGTATTGAACAGCACTATGTCTATACCAGTCAGAGTAGTTGCTGACCATATGGACAGCTATTTGTTCATTGACAGAGCAGTTTATTTGATTCTTGTGAATTTAGCCTTAGTACATTGGGCATTCTTCTGTGAGGATAAATGATACCTTAGCAATAATTTCAAAAAATAAAAAAGCTAAATACTGTTTTTAGAAACAAACCTCTCTGCGAAATTAGTAATAAATTTAGAGGATTATATTGTTTTCCTTTGGGGATCAAGAAAGCTTTTCTTATAGTCTGCCAATAATTAATTTGCTTACCTTTGGGGTTAAAAGAACACACTCATGTTAAAATAAAATTCCCAAGTTTTAGTAAGAAATATTTCCTATAAGAAATATATTTCATTAAAAATAGACAGAAGCATGAAAAGAATGCTTTTTAAAACTCCTAATTTAGGCCGGGTGTAGTGTCTCATGCCTGTAATCCTAGCACTCTGGGAGGCTGAGGCAGGTGGATCCTTTGAGCTCAGGAGTTCGAGATCAGCCTGAGCAAGAGCGAGACCCTGTCTCTACTAAAAATAGAAAGAAATCAGCTGGACAACTAAAAATATATAGAAAAAATTAACCGGGCATGGTGGTGCATGCCTGTAGTCCCAGCTACTTGGGAGGCTGAGGCAGAAGGATTGCTTGAGCCCAGGAATTTGAGGTTGCCGTGAGCTAGGCTGACGCCACAGCACTCTAGCCCTGGGCAACAGAGCAAGACTCTATCTCAAAAAAAAACCCCCAAAAATCCTAATTTATTTTCCATGTGTTTTATTTCTTCAGTAGTATGTAAGTTTATTAGATGCATTGAAAGACACATCAGTATGATACCATTCAAGGGAAGCTATACAGCTTTTGCAAGTAATGATTAACACATTTGTGATTCTTTCTTGGGCTCTGGCATCACATTGTATGCCAAGTAGAACATGCTAGAAGAATGACTGTAACCTACCAGGATTTGATAGTTTGATCTTCACCTAGTGGTTTTGGAATTTACTGTGTTCATGGACTCTATTCTGATCAAGAGATGTTTAGAGAACTGGACCAGCTTTTAGATTCTTGGTCATAAGAGAGCTATTCTGTTGTCGTTAGCCCTTGAGAATGGAAAATTTCTGTGGTATACAGGGAGCATTGTTAAATATTAGATATCCTGATCATCTCCATTTTAAATAAGAGTACTTACTTGCTATTTGTGTTTAGATTCAACCTTGTACATATATAGATTCCCTTATGTCTTCCATTCCTCATTCTGCTCTCAGTAATACTTTTCCAGAAATACTGTGTTGCTTTTAATCAGTGATTTGTTTCATCTAGATATATTTGTAATGAGTTCTTTTTTATATTTATTCTATAAATATACAACAGTTTTTAGGATTTTTTTCATAGTATTATCATTACTGTCATGTATAATTTTAAAATAAAATAGCTAATAGATTTTAAGGACATCAATTACTATTCTACTTTTATATCATTACACAAAGGCAGTAATCTGAACAGTTTTTGCAATTATAGTAACCTGTGATTTGATTTTGGACTATTTGTGTCCCCTTGATTTTTCTTCCCCCACTCCCCAAATTATGTGAAACCAGAAAAACTAAATTATACAGAATGCACATGCTTAAAATTTAAAAATATCATTGGTATGTGTGGCATTTGCTGGGATATAAGAACTGAACCCTAAGATGAACAAATTAGTAATTATATACTGAATTTTAACATCTTAAACCTAGAAAAGTAAATCAGATGTGAGTCCTAGAAAACCCTTAAATGATTTCTATAACTTAATTTAGAATTCTTTTAATTTTTTTTTTACATGTTATAATATTTTTTGTATGTTAATTCCCTTCAATGAAGTCTCACTTTTTTTTTTCATTTACAGATCACATTAGTAAAAAGACTGAGGTAAGTCTTATTATAATCATCTTGTATTATAGAAAACACTGATGATTTTACAAATAATACTTCAGTATTTAGCAGTAAGTGTTTTTTGAGTCATAGCCATTTAAAGAACAACCCATAAGTTTGTCTTGAGTGAACCCACTCATGTTTCTGGAATTATAAAGATATAAAATATATTATAATAGAATAAAAATACAATTATTTGCATGAAGCATAATATCATTTGGCTTTATCATCCTAATTTGTGTATCTCTGTGTGTGAGAGCCAAAAAGTTACCACCTGTGTGCCAAGCTTAAAATTTTGGTGAAAATTGATTTAATCTCCAAGTCTTAATGTTTTTAAAAAACCTATTCTGAGACCATGTGTCAAGATATTTTGGAATTATGAAAATTTAAGGTGAGCTGTGATTCTACAGATATACCCATGGGGAAGAGTAAGCTGATTTATATACTTCTCTTACCATTCACCATTAGAGGGTAGTGCGCCTACATGTCTTTCTGGTATTAGGGCTTTTTTTGTTTTATTTTGCTTTAAGACTCTAGTACAGCCTCTACAAATCTTTTAGAATTGGAAGATGATAGTATTATAAAATGTCCTCTAACATTGAAGAAGATACTAATAAAATGTTATACTTTTTTCATCTCTTTAGATAATAATTTCAAAGTTTCATTATTCTTCCATTATATATTCTTATTTGTAATTCTGTTATTTTTTTTCATAGTCAAATGGGTCTTCATTTTACTTTAGAAAATATGTATATGGTTTCTGACCTCTTTTTTTTTTTGGTTTTGAGCATTTGCTTGCCAGGTTAGGAAAGTGAAGTTCATCTCTTTAAAAAACCATATTTTAATAACTATGACTATATTAATAATTTAGTCCTTGACTATGCATGCAAACATTAAATTGATTTGTTGTTAAAACAGATGGTTGAAATTCTTTTTAAGTTATTTACAAACCACTGTCACCATTTCTTAGATGAAAATTTAAATGACCACCTATACAGATTGAATGTTAATTCCATATTTGAAAGTGAAAACATGTACTTTGGACTGATTCTAATTTACATTGATTTATTTGGGAGTTTGTTTTATGCAGATGACAAGGCAGGAACAAATGGTACACCCTATTCCTAAGAGATTACCAACAACTGTTAGTAGAAGAAAAAAATAATTCTGTAAACTGTTCCATGTTTGCTTTTCTTCTTTCCTAATGCAAAAGAACAACAAAAAATATAGACCAACAGGATCTTATCTATTTACTATATTACAGATAAGTTGTATTTAAACAAGCTTTGTATGTGGAATAATATATTTTGTCTTTCCTTGTAATTTTAGAACTGTGTTCTTATTGTCTCCTATTATTAAATAATTTGATATGTAATAAAATAATGATTATGCCAAGTTCTCTATTTGTAAATGCAATCTAATTATAATTTATTTCCCACATACCTATTTTAAGAAATTGGCCAAAAGAATATGTAATTCACATAATGCTTTGATACTTGTTAAAAGTACCAAAGTTATGTTCTATTTTCATTAGAAGTATCACTCACTTTCTGGGACTTAAATATTTAAATGTTGCAATGGTTATACCATGACTCTAGGAATTTAGAAGAAATTTTTTTCAGAGAATCCGAAAACAAAGTCTAAAAAAAATTTTCTATTTGAGCTCTAAAATTAAATATGTTTTCTGCTCCTGCAAATGTATTAGTCCTTGTTAAATTGTATGCTGAATAACTGACTTAATTCTTTCTATCTTTAATATATTACTTATGCCAAGAGATTTTTTTTCATGGCTACCCTGAAGTTCCTAACCTTTGTTGAGAATAATATTCTTCTCACCCACCCCCATTTGATCAGGTATTTACTGGATAAAATTCAAGAGGGAAAAGATATTTTACTTTATTCATGGGTGATGAGGGGTACTTGAACTGCATGTATGTTCCTCTAACCACTGGCTGAACTTGTTCTCAGGTCAATTTCATCATTCCCTTTTTCTTTCTCTTTCCATCTTGATTACGTGTTATAAATCTCAGTGCTTTCTTCCCAATTCTAATTTCCTGGTAATCTCTATCACACTGGAACTGTTAGAGTAAAAATGACACTTGTAGGAGTAGGAAATGGGACACAATTAGCTTTTCTTCATTAAATGTGCAGGAGATGTTGACTGCCACTGCTACCTCAGTCCCCTATGTGTTCTTCACCACAGTATAGTCAAGAAGATATGAAGGGAATGCTAGACAAGCAGAATTAATAACAGGTGCTTGTGCATACTTTTATAAAACCTAAATCATGCCTTTTAAGAGATATTATTTGATTCTGAAGGTTTTTTTTAATTCTTATTTATTTATTTCAGCATATTAAGGGGGTACAAATGTTTAGGTTACATATATTGCCTTTGCCCCACCCGAGTCAGAGCTTTAAGCATGTCCATCCCCCAGACAGTGTGCACCACGCCCATTAGGTGTGAATATACCCATCCCCTCCTTCCTTCTCCCACCTACGCAATACCCAATGAATGTTACTATTAAATGTGCACATAAATGTTGATCAGTTAATACCATTTGATGGTGAGTACATGTAGTGCTTGTCTTTGCATTCTTGTGATATTTCACTTAGTAGAATGGGCTCCAGCTCTATCCAGGCTAATGCAAAAGGTGCTAGATCACCAACGTTTTTTGTGGCTGAATAGAACTCCATGGTATACATATAACACATTTTATCAATCCACTCATGTATTGATGGGCACTTGGGTTGTTTCCACATCTTTGCAATTGTGAATTGTGCTGCTATAAACATTCTAGTGCAGATGTCCTTTTTATAGAATGTCTTTTGTTCCTTTTTAGTAGATGCCCAGTAATGGGATTGCGCTAGATCAAATGGTAGATCTACTTGTATCTCTTTAAGGTATCTCCATATTGCTTTCCACAGAGGTTGCACTAGTTTGCAGTCCCACCAGCATTGTATGAGTGTTCCTACCTCTCCATATCCATGCCAACATTTATTGTTTTGGGGCTTTTTGATAAAAGCTGTTCTCATTGGAGTTAAGTGATATCTCATTGTGGTTTTGATTTGTATTTCCCTGATGATTAGTTATGTTGAGTATTTTTTCATGTTTGTTGGTCATTAGTCTGTCTTTTTTTGAAAAGTTTCTGTTCATGTCCTTTTGCCCACTTTTTAATGGTAAAGTTTTGTTTTTTAATCTTAATATGCTGCCTTTTTAAATGCCAGTACTGTTGGGAGGGGTATCTCATAACTATTCCTTTCTCTCCAGTCCCACTTTTACCTGGCCTTTCTGATTCTAGCCCTTCTATAATAGTATGATTTTATAGTTTTAAAAATTTTAGTGATAGTCATATGTCTTGAAGTCTAAAAAATCAATTCTTCAATATGCTTGAATAGACTATCTCTGGAAGAGTACCCAAGAAACTGTAACAGTGATTGCCAGAGGTGGCGTACAGGGGGATACTAGGACAAGAATACAAGAAAAGGCTTACTTTTCACAATGTAAACATTCAAATTTTCTATCATGTCTATATACTGCCTATTAACAGATTCTATTAAAAATAAAAAGGACTGGGTGAGGGAAGGAGCCAGGGCACAAACCCAGTTCTATCTAGCTCCACAGCCACCTGTTTCCTTTTTATCACACTGTGCTTCCACCATGTCTACCTTTAGCTAGTTCTGAGCTTGGACAAATAATTTATTCACTTTAGGGCCCTAGTTATATTATGAAAAGTAATGTTGGATCTGTTGATTTCTAAAATTATAATAAATGTGTGTTTTTAAAAAACATAATAAAAGTATGCTTTAAAGTGAACTTTATAGTTAATAATACCAAAACACAGGAGAGTAGCAATAATAAAGTTAGACTATTAAATTTTAAAGCAAATAAATTCAACCTAGCTTTTAAAAATCTCAGCTGAAGTCTGGTTTTACCTAAGTAATTCAAACTGTTTCCTACTCTTCTAAACGTGCTGACCTCATTCTTGTTCCTATGCCTTTCCTTATTTATATGTATTATATTTGTTAGCTCTCTTTGGTTGTAACTGAGGCCCACCTCAATCCAGCATAAGTGAAAAGGAGATGTTTTTTGGCTCATATAACCAAACCATGGAAGATGAGGGAGAACTGGCCTCGTGGTTGACCAGGTCTAGGCATTTACACAGCTTTAGGACTCTTCATTTTACTCCCTACTCTCGGCAGCTATCTGCTGCTTCACCTCAGGAGAGATCATGTGATTACTTGCAGATCTCAGAGTTATAGCTTTGCAGGATTTCTTATAAACTGTTAATTTTTTGTTGAAGCTTGATAGATTCAAGTTGTTTTCTTGAGATAAGGGAGGCAATTTCTCGAAGTGAGGAAGGCGAGAATATTTCCAGGTGGTGTGATAACATTTTCTATCATATCACATCTGGGGGTCATAGAATGTCTGGTTATTTTTATGATGTTAAAATTGATCAGTGATTCTAATGGCATTCTCCAATGAAAGGAACTAGGACTTCTTAGAGAAATGGCTGCTTCTAGGGCTATGACAGAGGATATACAAGATGAGCCTGGAACATCTTGTACCAGAAATTAAGGAAATACTCAAAAAACAAAAGGATGGGGGCATATCAAAGGGACATAGGAACCAATTTGAAATAGCTCTCAATGGCCAGAGTGGGGACAATTTGAGAAACAAACTAATTAGTATAATATTGGTACCCAAAGTACATATTGGTACACCAAAGTGCATATCCATGAGTCAATACTAATATAAATAAGCAATTGAATAAGTCAGTGGGAGAGAAGAGACAAATTTCCCATACACAAGAATTCCAAATAATTTATGTGGGTATTTCCCCTCCAGGAGATGGAGCTTAATTCTTGTCCCTACTCTTTTTTGTTTTGTTTTGTTTTTTCTGTCCCTACTCTTGAGTGTGCGCTATGCTTAGTGACTTGCTTCTGATGGATAAGTATGGAAAGGGAGGGAAAGTAACTTTGTATAGAGAAACCTGGCAAACACAGCCTTGACCAGGTGATCAATGTACATGTTATCAGTGATTAGTCATGTTGATTGCATATACCCTTGATACGATGTGATGAGATGGGGACTACACTCCTGTGCTCCTCCTCCATGAAACCCAAAACCTCAGCCTAACCATGGGAAAATAACAGATAAACCCAAATCAAGGGGCATTACATAAAATACCAGACCAGTATGACAAGAATTCCTCAAAATTGTCAAGATCATCAAAAACAAAATCTGAGAAACTGTAATGGACCGAGAAAGCTAAGGAGACATGACAACTAGATTTAATATGGTATCCTGGATCGGATCCTGAAATAGAGAAAGAACAGGCAAGAATTAGTGAAATCTACTGAATAAACTATGGAGTCTAGTTATAGTAATGTACCAGTGTTGATTCCTTAGTTGTAACTAATGAACATAGTAATGTAAGATGTTCACAACAAGGGAAACAGTGAGAGGTATGTGGGAATTCTGTGTACTGTCTTTGCAACTTTTGTTTAAATCTAAGACTATTCAAAAATTAAAAGTTTATTTAAAAAATTGATCAGTGGGTTCAGGTGTTGTCAGCCATTATTAAAGCTTCCCATCAGCCTTTCAGTCAATGTTTTTAGCAGTTAGTAATGATTACTTCTTTGATGCATTATTTCCCTAGGGTTTATTCTTCATTCAATTTTTACTTCAGGAATACATATATGTAGGAATAATTGAATGGTATAGGAGAGTTTATGGTGAAAACCAGTGGTTTCCCACCCTAGCCCTTGCCCTTCCCTTACTACGTTTTAAAATTTTTCTCATATTTCAAGATTGACTCTTTTTGCCAAGATATTCAAAAATATTTGGAGTTTTTCTGAACATACTATATTTTTTCATAATACCTTGCCTACCCATGTTTTCTTCTCTACTGTCTTTTTGATCTGGCTAAGTATGCTTCAGAACTTGGCCAGAGAGTCACTTTTTTCCTGAAGCTTTCCTGAATCTTGGTCTTATTTAGATGCCCAGAACACCCTGTATATACTTCATAGCACTTAACACCCTGTTTTATAATTATTTTACTTCTTCACTAGAATTTGAATTCTTGGAAGTCTAGAACCATATCTTGGTGATTTTGTTTCCCCAGTAGTCCTAATTCCTGGCACACAGTAGGTAATGTAAATGAATGTTGGTTGATAAATGATTGAATGTTCTGCCTTTTCTCTAAAACCTTCCCTAGCCGTTTTTGGTGTGCTTCTCCTGTATTTTTGTTTTTTTTTTTTGAGAAAGGGTCTCATTCTGTTGACTGGAATAGAGTGTAGTGGCGTGATCATAGCTCACTGCAACCTCACACTCCTGGGCTCAAGTGATCCTCCTGCCTCAGCCTCCCAAGTAGCTGGGACCAGGCATGTGCCACCGTGCCTGGCTAATTTTTCCATTTTTTTGTAGAGATGGCGTCTCACTCTTGCTCAGGCTGGTCTGGAACTCCTGACCTCAAGTGATCCTCCCACCTTGGCCTCCCAGAGTGCTAGGATTATAGGCATCAGCCACCACACCCGGCCCTGCTATATATTTTTATAATACTTATAACAGAGGCACACAGTAGGTTTTATTTCCTCTGTCAGTTCAAGCATATTGTTAGAACTTTCATGGAGGTAAGAATACTTCTGAGATGATATTCTTGCTTAGCAAGAAAAAGTGCCACTATCAATTAATTATTATGCATTTGCCATTTATAAAAGAGGAAGAAGTGGGTATGTGCTTTACAGGTATTTATCATCCTTGATGTACAGTAAAGTGCTTAATTATTGTTTGTTACTATTTCATATATTAGTTTTTGTCTTTCTCAGTAGATTGTGAGTTCCATGAAAATAGCCCATGCATAGCATACACTAATCACATAGTAAGAGCTTAATAAATAATTATTTCAAGTCAGATTGAAGAGTTGAGTCCATCAGGGTCTACCCTGGGGGAGAGAACATATAATCTTAACCCTTATATAATATCATTCTTAATATAACAGCTCATTTGAAGAACATCATTCTTTAGATTTCCTCTTGAAATAAGTCATTAGTAAAAATACTCAAGAGTGGTAAAGAGAAGTAGTCCATTGAGATGGGCCATTTTATGGTTTGTGTGTTACTGTATATTAATATAATGTAATATCTGTCATTTATCAAGAGTCCATATATGCATGGATTTGTTTTTGAGCTCTGTATTTTATTCCACTGGTCAGCTTATTCCTGTGCCAAACCACACTGTGTTAATTATTCTAACATTATAGTACAAGGGACAGTTTTTAGCTATAATTAGGCAAAAAGTCAAATTGGATCTCTACTTTCCATCATACATTAAAATCAGTTCTACATAGATTAAACACTAATATGTGAAAGGCAAATTTTACAGCTTATAGAACTATAAAATGTAGGAAAATATATTTCTGATGTAGGGGTGGGGAAAAAATAAAACTCTGTAAAACAAAAAGATTGATAAAGTGGATGTCATTCAAAATGAATAACTTATTTTCCACAAAATGCCAAAAAATATAAAAATACAAGATACAAATGGGAAGAAGGTATTTTCAAAACATAGAACTGATAAAGGATTAGTATTCAGAGAAAAAACTCCAATCAAATGATTAGTGCTTTATAACATAGAAATATTAAAAAATCAACAAGAGACATCAGGCATTTCACAAAATGGTAAATATGAATAGCAAAACATACCAAAAAAGTCCCATTTTGCTACTAATCAGAGAAATGCAAATTATGATCTCACTGAGATACCATTTATTTTCCACACACTGGGCAAGCAAAAATTATGAAGCTTGCAAATACCAAAAATTCAGAGGTTTTAGATCAATAGAATTTTGGATCAGTTTATATTGGTGGGAATGTAAATTAGTACAAATATTTTGCATAAGTTTGGTGTTCTTTTTTTTTTTTTGAGACAGAGTCTCACTTTCTTGCCTGGGGCGAGTGCCGTGGCGTCAGCCTAGCTCACAGCAACCTCAAACTCCTGGGCTCAAGCGATCCTACTGCCTCAGCCTCCCAAGTAGCTGGGACTACAG
>CAUYSK010059156.1:0-21230 GCA_963575035.1 Avahi laniger | reverse complement strand
AATGTTTCAATAATATATTCTTGGAATTTTTTAGCATAATATAACAATGTAACACCAGCATGCTCATTATTTTACTTTCTATGATTTTCAAATGAAACTTAGAATGTATTGTTAGTTAATTTCCTGATGGTAACCATCAATAAAAATTAGCATTAGGTCTCTTGGAAACTGATGCTACTTATTTTGGGAATCAGTGTAAAGGGATCTGGGGAATCTCTAATATGAATTGATGATGTCTTTTCTATGCATCTCGTTAGAGTCATAAAGTGAGTTGAAATTTAAATCAAGGGTAAATAACACATTAGAACAAAATAAACAAAGCTCATTTAAATTTAAAATTTAAGAACTATTCAAAGAAACACATTATATAGTATTTGAAAGAATGGCTTTTTTTCCCACAAATTGAGGTGCCAAAAAGTAGAAAAATAGAAGTTCACAGTTAATTTGGTTATACCATAAATAAAGTACTGTTCTTCAAACTTGCTGTATATACCTTTTAATTTCCTCGTGTATACTATACAACGGCTGCCTAAATAGATAATGTATGTGACAGAGACTGGGAGATTTCTCACAAATTCCATTTTTTCATCCTGGGCATCTGGGAAAACAATATTTCAAATAATTGCAGTCCTCATCTGGTTCCTTACTTCCTCATCTGGTTCCTGACTTAGCCGAAGGACTGTGGGTTCAAGGGATTTACACATTCATAGACTTGGTTGTGGCATATTCTTTACTCTCTGTCATAGGCTATCATTGCCAACTGTATTTAGAGGATCCAGTGGAGAATTCTGAGTCAGTCCTAAGGATAATACACTCACAAAATGCAGGTATCTTGGACCCCCGGATCCTTCTTACAGGAGAGCGCCACTTTACCTTACCATGATGCATTCTGTGAGTGAGAAAGAAACTTCTGTTCTATTAGTCCACTAAGATTTTGTTGCTGTTCTTAACAGAAGCTAGGAATTATTTATCCCATCTAATAAAATATGAAACCATATTAGAAAGGTTTTGTGGCTGAGTCAAGATGTCCAAAATAAAAATAAAAATGCCAGATATTTAATAATTATTGTACTTAATCTATTCCATTTTAATTGATCAACTGATAAGAAAACCTGCATTTATTTATAAAAGTTTTGTTTTTTAGATTTCATATGTTTAAGGAAATACCTAAAACCATTAAAAATAAAAATTCTAGAGAATTTTAAAGCTGGTTTCCAATTATAAATAGTATAAAATAAAAGTAGAAAATATAATTATTATAGTTTTAATATTTTGACTTAAGTGTTATCACATTCTTGGCATGCACTTGCCTATATAAGATGAAGCTTAAAAACAGAAGAATGTGACCATCATTAATACAATTCAGAAACCCATGCAGAGTGATTAAAGTAACCCAAATCGCCCTTGATAATATTTCTGACCACTTATCAGAACTGTCTTTATACTGTCATTAGTTGAGCTTCTCTTTTATGGTTTTCTATGTCCTTGTCAAGTAATTGCTTCAGAACCAGATCAATGAGAATCTATTAAAAAGAATTAAGATCAAATTCAGCCCAAGTACCCTTTTCAATGTGGAACTGTCCTCTTTGACATTAGTATAGAACAATTAATATACATATATGTTCACCACTGTCCCCAAATTCCCTCTATTGGGCAAAAGAATTGCAAAGATTCAGGATTCTTTGCAGAATTCGACATAGCCTTCAGATAAAGAAACGTGCTATTATGGCATCCGAAATTCTACCAGTTCAACTGATTTCCTCAGAAAAATTATAAGTGTTTTATAGTTTATATGCTTGAAGAAAATGTTCTGCATGATGGGAAAGAAATAATTAAAGCTAGTAGCATTCCTTTTGCAAGCTATTAAGGTGTGTGAACTAAAAATAAAATCCTAAGCTCTCTGCTAACTGAATGGACCCCTCTTGGACAAAGGAACCCCAGAAACACCTTAAAACTGAGTTCCCACCCATGGGACTGGGATGAGAGAGAAAGCACAATTACACATGCATATGATTTCCCTTCATAAATATTCATGACTCATCCTATAGCTTGTTGAATATGTATATTTAGCCACCCTGCTCAGTATGAAATCTTCTTTTGTCTGTCCTTTGAAGCACTTGTGCCTGGCTTCTGGCTGGGGCTCGTCATCCTGACCTGTTAGAATGGCTACCCAACAGGCTGCTACCCTTTCTGAAAAAAAAAGCTCTCCTTTTTCCAAAGTATAAACCTCATTAATTTTTTTTTTAGTTAACAAATAGAGACTAAGAAGGGATTTGGGGGGGACCTAGTTGGATTTAGCTGGTCCATAATGTTTTTGAGGATGCTCGTGATTTGGCACTGGGAGGAGACACCCTCATGAAAGTAATTGCAGTTATAAAAACCTTAGTTCTAAGGAAATGGTCTCTGATCCACCACTGTCAGAGACACCAGTGACTAACATGCTTAGAAAACTATAAAAGATTCTTATAAATGTTTGAATATAGCCTGAAATCTTAGGTTACAAGGATCATTTTCATAATGCTTAAGTCCTGACTGTAGGTGTGTCCGTCACCCAAATAGTGTTCGTTGTATCCATTAGGTTGGTTTATTCTCCTCACCCAGTGCCCCCTTGCTTTCCACTGAGTTTTACTTCCCTCTGTGCACATGTGTGCTCATTGGTTAGTTTTAATTTAATAGTGAGTACAGGTGGTGTTTGTTTTTCCCTTCTTGAGATACTTAGGAGAATGGTCTCCAGTTCTATCAAAATTGTTGCAAAAGGTATTAATTCATCTTTTTTATGGCTGAGTAGTACTCCGTGGTGTACATATAGCACATTTTATTAACCCACTCATGAATCGATGGACACTTGGGTTGATTCCACATCTTTGCAATTGTGAATTGTGCTGTAATAAACATTCTAGTGCAGGTGCTTTTCTCATTTTCAAGCCATAAACAACCTTTGATTTCTTGTCTCCTTCCACCTATGAGAGGCATATAAGGCTCTTTGTATATAAAAATGCTCAGGCGTGAAAAAAAACACCTGTATTATATATTGATTTGTTTCATTCTCAATGACAAGATTACATTTAAAGTTTTGAGCTAGATTCTGGTTTCTGGATAGGTACCCATGGTGAGACCTGGAGACATGTTCTCAGTGCCTAGACCAACAGCTACAGGATATTATACAACCAAGCCTGATATGATCCCTTCTTCCCTTCCCCACCTTTGCCTTTCTGCTATTCTGGGAGGGATAGATCTTCCAGGCATCCTGTATTTTGTTCTCAACAGCACCTCTGGTATGTAAATTAAGGACACAGATAGGTTCTGCTCTTTGTAGCCATCTTGAATGCCATGTGGCCACTTAAGACCTAAAAGTGACTGTAGAAGACATTGGCGATGATAGTCATGTTATGAATTCAAAATTCTTTTCAGTAATTTAAAATCTTAGAGTCACATAATGTTAAATTAAAGAAAATGATCATAAAACATCTGAATTATTTGTAAGTAAGTTAGAATACTAAAACATTAGTTTAACATAAGTTTAAGTTTATATACTTTAACAACGTATTCTTACATGATATAGAAAGCTAAAGAAATTTAGATATGCTAATAAAAATTGGAAACTAATAACAACTAAAGGTTACTTTAACTTCCTAAAATTTTTATCAGAAATAAAGGTTACTAAGAGTTAACATTAAAATTAATATATGCAATTAAAGCTACTAGATATAAGAGAAATAATTCTATATTTAAAACATGAAAAAATTAGATATATGCCCATTCCCGTCTGGCCCAAAATGTTTAATTGGCTTAAGGTTTCATGTCGTAGAACCTCTTCTGGACCATAGGGGTCCCACTGAAGTTCTAGACAAACCTAGGGCAAATAGCCATTCCACTCGTCCACGATGGAACAAAATAAAGTCTGGCCATCGCTATGGCCTCTGGCATATCTTGGCCAAAAGAGGAGACTATGAACTAAAAATAAAATCCTATATCCTCTGCTTAACTGAATGGACCCCTCTCTGCCAAGGGGACCCCCAAAACATCTTAATACTGAGTTCTCAGCCATGATGGGATGAGAGAGAAAGCACAATTACATGTGTTTGATTTTCCTTCATAAATATTCATGATTCTTCCTATAGTTCGTTAAATATGTATATTTGACCACACTGTTGCCTTTTGTCTCTTCTTTGAAGCATGGGTGCCTGGCTTCTGGCTGGGGCTCAGCTTCCCAACCTGTTGGAATGGCCACCCAGCAGATTGCTACCCTTTATGAGAAATAAAACTCTCCTTTTTCCAAAGGTTTACAAAAAATTAAACCTTTTCTTTTTTTTAATTGATAGATGAAAGTCTAGAACTTGCAGAAAAGTGAATAAGTGCCGATCAATTCAGCTCTAATTTTCAATTTAACTACTATTTGCTGAGAACATAATGTGATCAGATAGACTGTAGAGATCATGCTGTCACTGTGCTATACATGTTTATAGTCTAATATGCACAGTCCATAATAGTCCACGAATAAGGGAAACATAAGTAAAATGAGTAAATGTTATGAGAAATATTCAAATCTATACTGTGACCAATCAAAGAATGTCAATAACTCATTGAAAATATTCTTTTGGGTTTTTTTAAATTTAGTTGCTCCTGTATTTCTCTAGTCAAAAAATAAAATTGTGTGTGTGTATTTTTATGGCTTAATTAAGACAAGTTCTTATTTTCATGTTTTACTTCAGAGTTATTTTATTTTCCTTTATAATTTCTTATAGACTCACTTCTTTGAACACATTGTTGTGCATTAGATAACTTAATGAGACTATAGTCAATTTTCCACATTGGTGGGCAAAGCTGTGGTGAGACACCTATAATCCATCTATGCTGGCTAAGACAGAGCACGAAATGTTTCAGGACACTGCCAATTGTCCTTTGAACAAATCAATATTTGGAAAATCACATCAAAATTGTTTTGAAAACATGAATTTTACCACTGTATATGAATAGTTATAAAAGTATTAAAAGTTTAAAATCTAAAGTACCAAGATTTTATTTGAAACCAAATAACCCACTCCTGCTCCTTCATCAAATTTATGAGAACTGTTTCTGGTTTCAAAGCGGAGAAACACATAGCAAAACTACATGACCCCTAGAAGTTCTCTAACTTTATGCCATCCCTTAAGGATCAGAATTGTAACCGAATAGCAGATTCCATTATAGTTCATACATTTTAGAGTATGAAAATTTCTTTAAAAGTTTCTGAGTGTCACTATTTCTCTGTCTTTTAAAATATGACATAATAAAGTTTTCTTTCGGTAACATAATTTATCTCCTTTTCCTAGTAATTGTAGAATGCAAAGAAATATTTTCAGCAATAAAATGTTTGCACTCTTCTGTTTTTGAGGGTATTTTTAGTCAATTTATTAAATTAGAAACTGTGAATACATTATTTACATCTATTTTCTTTTTGGTCCTTTATATGCTTGAGAAAATGCTATAAAGTTTCTATCAGTTTTATTTGTACAACAAGATCTATAGTTCAGAGCATAATAGATAGGATGATAATTAAGTTCATAGGATCTGGTTCTTTTTCTTAGGTTGAAACTGGGGTACGTCTCGTGCTGAATCTATTATGTTAGGAAGGCTATTTAACCTTATAAAGTAGAAGCTTTCTCATTTACATAATGGAGACTATGATAACAATAACATGTAGGATTGTGCAAAATAAATGAGATAGTATATGTAAAGCATTTATCACAATATCTGGCAAGGAGTTGATTGGTAATTATTAATTATTACAAGGAAGACTACTAGGAATGGTATGGTTGATATTTTATGGATGAGAAATTATTTTTAAAGCACATAAATATCATATATTTATTTAATTTTAGGAAAAATTATAATTTATGACCAACCAAATGCCACTTATCCCACTTGAGGTATTAAAAGAATTAAATAAAAATACTCAATTTTGTTCCAAGAATGAATATCTTAGTAAATAAATATAAAACCTTATTATATAAAATTGAAATACATGCTTCATATCTGATGATCAGTCTTTCCTCTATTCCACATAATATTCTTACAAAATCTCCATTTTCTGAGTCATAATTCTATTTTATTTTGATTTTTGGCAGTGGTAATGGGTCTAAAAATGTCTTCTATTATGCCTCTATTCCAAAATATTATCTTTTATGCTGCTCATTTATTTTAATGCATTTAGTTAACCCAAACAAAATTTTAGCAATTCATAATTTATTTAGTGATATTTCCCATTATGTACCATAAATTCATTCCATAGGTTGTCTCTCCATTCTGTTGATTATTTCCTTCGCTGTGCAAAGGCTTTTTACTTTGCGCCAATCCAATTTGTTCATTTTTGCTTTTGTTTGCCTGTTTCTTTGAGGTCACAGCCAAAATATCTTGGCTAATATCAGTGTCAAGAAGCTTTTTCCATTTTTTTTTTTTTTTGTTTTTTGAGACAGAGTTTCACTGTGTTGCCCGGGCTAGAGTGCAGTGGCATCAGCCTAGCTCACAGCGACCTCAAACTCATGATCTCCAGCGATCCTCCTGCCTCAATCTCCCAAGTAGCTGGGACTACAGGCACGTGTCACCATGCCCGGCTAATTTTTTCTATATATTTTTAGTTGTCCGATTAATTTCTTTCTATTTTTAGTAGAGATGGGATCTCGCTCTTGCTCAGGCTGGTTTCCAACTCCTGAGCTCAAACAATCCACCCACCTCGGCCTCCCAGAGTGGTAGGATTACAGGCGTGAGCCACTGCACTCAGCCAAGAAGCTTTTTCCCTAAGTTTTCTTGCGGTAGTTTTACAGTTTCATGTCTTATGTTTAAGTCTTTAATACACTTTGGGTCGATTTTTGTATATGAAATGAGATATTGGTCTGATTTCATTCTTCTGCATGGGGATATCCAGTTCAAATTATTTTATTTTTGGTTCCACAGAGCTTATTTCTGCTTCCACACATCCACACCTGTTGTACCCTATTCCTGAACCACAGCTTCCTCTTCTTCACCCTTTTAGCTTAATAATCCTTAAAGTGTCTATATACGTTTTACTTTTTCTCTAAGGATTTCTTGATGCCACCATGGGAAATAAAATGTTCCATGCTGATCCTGTTATATAGTCATTGATGGTTAAAAACATAATTGGTCCAACGTACTTTTTTTCCCACAAGACTATAAACTCCCTGAAGATGGGTGTGGCTTACCACATACAGTACTGTGCAGGTACATAGTAGGAAATCAGTATATGTTTGTAATAAATTAATAAATTATTAAATAAAAAACGATATTCATGCTATTGAATGAGACTTTTGAAAGTTAATTGATTGAATGGTTTATTCATTTATTTAGTAAAAATTTATGAAATACCTACCTTGCGATAAACACTGTTTTAGGGACAAGGGAAAAATAGACTGCCTCTGGAAAGCTTATATGATATGATGATACTACATCATAAACAGAATGAATGATAAATATACAATGTGTTGGAAGATGATAAATTCCAAGAGTAAAAATTGTAGACAAAGCAATGGATATTGCGTTGTAGTCCCCACGTGTTGGAAAAAGTATAGGTATTTCTAATGAGGATAAGAATATACGTAACTGGGAGGTGTGATAGGCATATGCTCTTATCCCTGAACTAAATATTTCTTCCTCTTATTTATTGAAGACACTGTGGGGCTTTGCTGAACCTCATTAGAGACTGTATGGCATAATCCTTCTGATATTAATGAGGCTTTATAATTTTCCTTTTATTTTAACCTCAAGGACTTTATAAGTGAAAGACCCCTGAAAGGTGACTTAAGCCTTTATGCAATGCATGCCTCTAAAGCAAGTGTAATAATAATGATTTAGGCTAACTCTACTAAACTTCTGTGGTCTTTCCCAGCTTTGCAGGTTTTAGAGGTGCACAAAAAATAATAGACTCCTTTCATTCTCTACAGATTATTTTATTCACCAAGCTGTACCCAGAAGAAAATACAATGTGGGGAGAAAAAAGAATTAGTTTAAAATCAGAGAATCCATGTTCTCATTCCAGCTGCTCTGCTTTTTGTAAGTTAGCATCTTCTCTAAGCCATGATTTCTCTTGCATAATTGTACTAATAATTCATGCCTGCCTCAGACCAGCTATTCTGAGAATCCAAAGAAGTCATGCATTTTAAACTCATTAGTCAATTTTAAAGTAGTAAACAAATGTAAGGTGATATGTTTAAGGGCACAGAACTAAACTCTATTCAAGGAAAATAGGTAATAGAAAGTTTCTACAATAGTTAGTAATCTATGCCTATATATATATAAAAAATGATAATAAAAAACCTTTATCTGAAGGTTTATTTTAGCCTATTTGAGTTAAGATTATTCATTTAAATTCAGTATATATGTATACCTTTTTTGGTCTTGTATTAGCACTTATTTTACATTGCAAATACGTGTCTATCACTTTCATTAAACTGGAAGATACTTGAAGGTAAAAGCTATCTCATGTTTTTATTTCTCCACAAAAATATTCACATAATAACTTTTAAATAAGGATATAATAAGTAAATTAATATACTATTGTGTGTTAAATTTAGTGAAATATAAATACCATGAAATTTCCCCTAGGAAACAATAAAAGAAAGAATGAGTGTCATCTTTGGGCATGTTTCAATATTTACCAGATTCAAATTATTCTTTCTAGCTTTCCAATGATTAGTCAATACATACTTTTTTTTTTTTTTTTTTTTTGAGACAGAGTCTCACTCTGTTGTCCAGGCTAGAGTGCAGTGACATCAGCCTACCTCACAGCAACCTCAAACTCATGGTCTCCAGCGATCCTCCTGCCTCAGTCTCCCAAATAGCTGGGACTACAGGCACTCACCACCACACCTGGCTAATTTTTTCTATTTTTAGTAGAGACGGGGCCTCACTCTTGCTCAGGCTGCTCTGGAACTCCTGAGCTCAAATGATCCTCCCTCTCCAGCCTCCCAGAGTGCTAGGATTACAGGTATGAGCCACTGCACCCAGCCATATTTTTAAAAACGTTATTATGATCCATACAGACCACACTTTAGCTAATAGAGATAATCTTTGAAGATGTACTGGAACAGCAATATTTTATTATCTTGAAACTTGAAATTCAGTTTCCAGGTAGATGTATATTATTTAATCAATATTTCACTGCCATTTTATTTTTCGAGAATCTGTGAAATTTCAAACCTATTCATTTGATTCCAAAATCATTAACTCTACTCTGAATCCATGAAAACCACTAAGTTCCTATAATTCTGTCATCTTGATCTGTTTTTATAAAACTTTTTTAAGTATAGTGTGAAAGCATATTGGTTACTATAGATGTGATTTATAATTTTTTGTTATGTTATTACTATGTAAGAACTAAATGGCATAATATTAAGTTTAAAATAGCATTATTTATTACTATATACATATTTAAGTTATTATATGTTTTTTCTTCATTTATGAAAATGATGCTGTAGTTTGCATCTGGTGCCTGGGGATTTTATTTTCCTATATTAATAGAAAGGTCACATTGACCATTCTGAACTTATCACTATAGAATCAATCCTAACTTCTTCCATTCTCTCAAGTGGTGAAGGCTAAGTAAATATTTTTCCAAATAAGGTTATATCTATTAATATAGAAAGTACATATTTATTAAAGTCCTCAGATTTAATAAATATGTTTGATGATAAAATATTTCCCAAGCTAACTGATTGAGATTGAGGTAAATACTATCTGACCGACTACAGCAAAATGAAGTGGTCATATCGATTTAATTAGCTCCTTCTTTCTGTGAGCATTGTAGGAAAGTGTATAAATACAACTACTCTTCCACCCTGGGCTCAATTTGCTACACTCACTAGCATGTGTATGCTCTAATTGGCTGATGCCTTTGCTCATACTGTCTCTTCTAGGTAGAATGCATACTCCCATTTTTCAACTTGTAAACAGTTTGTCATGCTTAAATCTGGTAGCATAAGACAGAGGTCAAATAGTCAGATGATAGACAGAAACTTATCAATTTGAAATACAAATTTTGCTACTAATTTGGTATGTGCTGTTAAGAAGGTTACCTCATCTCTCTAAGGCCCAGAACCAATAAGAGATACACACACACACACACACACACACACATATATATATATATACACACACACACACACATATATATGTATATATATATCTCCACAATGATTTTGATGCTCATTAACTGAAAAGTTTGCTCAATTTTAAGTTTCCAGTCAGAATTGTGTAAGCTGAAACAAACGAGATGTCTATGGTGTTGACTATTGTTTCTACTATTAAGCATCAGTCCTCTTCAGTTAGGGCACAAACAAGATTAATTTATTCCTCACAAATTTATGTGGATAGTCTGCTGTTGCGGGCTTCATCTTCAACATCACCTTGCTCCTTCTTAAAACAAGTTCTCCATTTCTAAACTGCTGATTTCTTTGGGATATTGTCCCCAGGAAATTTTCATAAATCATCAATGATTTCACCATTCTTCCGCCCAAGCTTTACCATAAATTTGACTTGTGTTCTTGCATCAATTTTACCAGAATTCAGGTTGCTTTCATAGGGGCTCCTTTCAAACTGATGACTTAGCTTTCTTAGTAAACCAGATCCTGTTCTGACATGTTATAACACGTTAGTATGAGTTCATTTTGATGCATAAAAATTTTGCAATCCATGCATAGTTTTTTTCATAATATGTATTTTCTATGAACTTTTTGAAGACCCTCATATAAAAGTGATTTATTATAAGGTGTTGGCTCATGCCATTTTGGTGGCCTAGAAGTCCCAAAATATTCTATCAGAAAGCTAGAGATCCAGCAAAACCAATGGTGTAGCCTGAAGTCCTGGGAGCCAGGGAGCTGATGGTATAGATTCCAGTTTGGGTCTGAAGGCCTGAGAACTAGGAGCATTGAGGGCTAGAGAAGATCAACGTCCCAGCTTACCAGTTAGGCACAGGACAGATGAAAACTCCCTTTCTCCACCTTTTTGTTTTAGTCAGGTCCTCAATGGATTGAATGTTGCCCACTCATCCAATGGGTAATGTGGAGAAGGGCAATTCACTTCACTCAGTCTACTAATTCAAATGCTAACCTTTTCTGGTAACACCCTCAAAGAAACACCTGGAAAAAATGTTAGCCAGTTATCTTGGCATCCTGTGATCCAGTTAAGTTGATACATAAAATTAACTATCACAGATGCTAAAAGCGTAAGATTAAAACTGACTTTATAGGTAAGATTAAATCTAACTTCTTATATCGTCAGAATGAAGCCATTCAGCAAATACAAAACACTTAAAATGTTATCTGATAAAGAGTAAGTACCATGTCACTGTTTACTATGATTTTAAATTGTTGGCTGTTATAGCCTTTCCTTCCCTTAACTTTTCATTTATGTATTAGTTCAAATATAATGTTTTTTGTTAATCATTTGACAACATTCCCTACAAGAATTGTTAGCCTTTGTATCTAGTTTTTAACAGTATTTATGATGTGCCCTTAATGCACACAATATGAAGAGTCAGAGTAAGTTGTATATGTGTTTTTTTATTTCCACTAACCTGTGAGCTCATTCAGGGAATGAAGTCTTCATTTCCATTTTCTTGTGGTTGCTACTTTAAAATTTTTAGATTGTCTGAAAATGTTTCCATGTGAACACATGCAAATCTTTATGAAGATAAGCAAAAATTTCAGATGTGTCATTGATCTGTGCTTTTTAATATATATAACTTCTAAGCCAATTTAGAGAAAAAGATTTTTACATTGCACTCAAACTGAAAAGTACATGTATATTACTTTGTATAAAGGAAAATATCAAGTTCAATATTTTTTTTGAAACCCATCTAAACACTTTGCTACTTTATTTATATAATATTTTTCTTTCATTTCTGAGCATATTTGTAATTGGAAAATATAACTAATTTTCATTAAAAAGAAATCAAAAACTGAATTCTCTCTCCTCAAACTACCAAATATATTTATAATTTTTGATATAGCACAGTAAGAACTGACCATTTATTTTCCTGTGGTCCTGTTGAAATATTTTTTCCCAATAGGCATGTGATTCTTTAGGTCCCCAAAATGTGGTTATCTCTCAGAGAACAAGGCGATCTTAGAATGTTGACCAGGGCCTTTATTCAGGCTAGTAGCAATGAAAATTTAGCTCAAGAAATTTCCACTAAATATTTGCTTTGGGTCACTTTTTGATATCTTCAGATATATGAGATTTTTTGTTTTTGCTTATTTGTCTTGAATTTGTAGTTGTTGTCTGCAGGAGGGTTCATTCAATAGAAACTTACATACTCATATCGGAAATCATGGGGTTTAGGCCATGCTACCCCAAATTATGGCACCTTTGCATTTGAGAAAACTGCAGAAGCAAGAAGGACTCTCTGACCTTCCCCTGCCCTTCTTTCCTGAAACAGGTTCTAAAACCAGAAAAGAATTATCTTCTCTTAAATAGATCAGTGAACCCTCATGTGAGAGGTGCCCACCCTATATCCAGAGGAGAGGAATGTCCTCATTTCTGAAGACACAGAAACATAGAGAAGAATCTGAACATACAGACCTTCTTAAGTTTCCCCAGTTTATTATCATTAGATCATGCCCCTTTGTCCAATCATACTTCTCCACAGCTATCCACTTCTTCAGCAAGCTTAGCACAAATATACACAAGGTTTCTTGTTTCTTTGGGTCTTCATTTCCGAAAGCTCCTGTGTTGTGTAAAAACTTATAAATTTATTTTTCTCTAAGAAATTTCTCTATTTGTATAGGGGCCTCAGCCATGAACCTAGTGATGATAAAGAAAGATATTTCTTTTTAACACCTATAGCCACAAAAGCCTACTGCCATCAAGCTTAATGCTAATATTGGTATTTGACTCCACTACAGCCCTGGCTCTGGTTTCATGCTTTCTTTTTTGTTGTTGTTTTTGTTTTTATTTGTTTGCTTTTTTTGGTCTTGTTGATTTTCTAGTTTTTGCAAACTCACCAATAACACAAAGTATATATTTTATAATATGTCCTTATTGTAAATTTCCTTAGTGGATTTCACAAATGCTTGAGCTATTATTATACTAGATAAGAGAATGAATTTTTTATTTAACGTGGATATAATTTTTATAAGATATATTTAATTTACCGATAGTGCTTATTTCCTCTCAGCTTATTTTTAGTGCAATCAGAGCCATTGGGAAGTATGTTTGTGTGTGTGGAGGGGGTGCCCACAAGGGAAAGAGGCACAGAGGGAACTCCATCTTCTGAGAATAACCTCTACCCAAATCTCTGACTTACCACTAAATCAGGTATGTATAGGGCAGACACCACCTAAAACAACTAAGAATAAAAGAATTGAGTCCAGTGTGGCCTGCCACTCAAAATACAGAGATTGCAGTTTGAGTCAATCAAGTTAACTGTCTCATAAGACAAAACAAAACAAAATTTAAAAAAAATACTCTTTAGAGGAATATAATAGAATCCATATTCTCTATGTATAACATCCCAGTGTTCTGAATTATTCATTTTCGAGGAGTCAAAATATATTTTTTTCAAATAGTTAATTGTAAACAGAAATGTAGTGTCAAAGCATTTTCTTGGGATGTGAGATTTCTTGTCTGAGAAGAGTTTGGAATTCGCTCACTAGAAGAACACGTGTTCCCAGATGTTACATATGAGAAAATGGTTATTTATATTCTGGATTCGAATTTATAGTATTTATTTATTACATCTTTGGATAATTTTATATTTTCTAGGTGAGTATTGCAGCTTATACAATATACATTTATACAACATACCCTCTTAGCAGTGATCCATCCATGATAAGTAACAGGACAATGTAATATGAGCTGCATTGGTATTTCTGTTAAAAACCAAATCAAACTCAAAAAAAAAAAAACAACGTAACTATTCCCCTAAGTTTTTAAATGACTTGCATTTGTAGCTCGAACAAGTTTTGACAGTGAAATATCAACAAGAATTGAAAGTCTCCTGACCAAAGTACCATACAATCACAAAGTGAATTATGAAAACACATCCAATAGGCAGTCCTGAGAAATTTATTATTTTTTTGGTTTCCCTATTTTTTCAAGTAGTTAATTTATGACTTTATTGGTTATTATGTATTATGGTTTTGCAAATCATTTTCAGTAGCAATATATAAACTTAGATTATAATGCTATTTCTAAATGTTTCTTTTCTAAATGTTTCTTTCATTTTATTTAATTAAAATGTCTTGTGTTTTACTTTAATTTAAATATCTTTGTTTCATTTGTTCTCCATTTTTTGCTATTTCAATGAGGGAACAATAGTTTTAAAGTATTCAGTTGGATAATTTTGAAAGAAAAGACATAAAAGAATGTAGTTTAAGTTATTAATAGGAAAACTGAATGACAAGAAATAAGCTTTTACTACCAGACAAGCACCATAATACCTGCCACCTTGAGATATTGACATCCAAAGTTTTAATTATCAAAACTTGGAGGTGTTTGTGCTTGGGAAATAAGTGTTTCTCTGCAGCAATACAATTAATGAGATTTTGAGCTGTGCCTAATAAACATTTAAAAATGATTATATTAGACTTTATTTTCCTTTGAGTGTTCTCTTGATGTGTACAATATAAAACAGGTGCCATAATATTCTACAGATACCAGAGTTTAATAGTATTTGCTGAGCTTGATATTATTCATCTAGAATCAATTCACTTACATTGCTATTGCTTTGGAAAACTTATCAGGAGTTAAGGAATTTAAAGCAAAAGTAATATTATATGATATACTCATGATGAGAAATTATTTAGTTGTATTATGTTGAAATATGAATATTTTTAACGTTTTGTGATTTAAAAATAATTTATTATAACAGAGAGAGGTAGAGATGACAAAACAAAAATAAAAACAAACTCTAAATACTTCTGCCTCAAGCAGTTTTACTACCTGACAATTCAGTCTTCTGTTTTGCCTATTAAAATCATTATAATAGCAACTATATCTATTAGATTATCAATAAAATGCTTCTGAGACCACAAAAACTTGAGTTCTTTTTTCTTCAGCCTTGAACAAATTATTTTTACTATAATATTACCTTAGGAATATGAGATACATCTATGCTTTAATTTTTCTCAATTTTTTTGAGAAAATTTTTCTCAAACTTTTCTAAGCACAGATATATGCGGAGTTGTGACTGGAAAATTTTCTTACACTGGGGTCATGCTTTTTCCTGCTTGTGGTCCAATCTCTATAGCATCCCCAAAGTGCATCTCTTATTGAATATGAAGCAAGGAACTGCTTGCTAATGAAATAGGCACTTTTGAATGAAGCCTGTCCTCTCTTATACCCTGTGACTAGAGTGCTCTCTACTTCAAACCTGGTGTTTCAGCACTCTTGTGGGGCCTGTGCTTGTGATGACCAGAGGTGATTGCTGCAAAACATTTCTCCTGACCATTGCCAGGTTTATCTCAGATATACAGGCAAAATTGCATCTTCTGAGACTCGATGATCCATGATTATACCAGAATCAGTTTATTTAAGGTTCTGTCAGGTTGTTCATTGTTTTTCATTTTAAATTCATAGCTCTATACCAATAAACATTTTCTTCTAAGAAAGTAGTGGTAGAGCCAATAAGGAAACCCGGAAGCCGCGTCCACTCTCTATTCTTCCGCGGCTGCAAAGATGGCGGACGTTCAGACCAAGCGCGGACCAAAAGCAGCGGCCATCTTTAAAAACAAGAAGAGGGTCCTGCTGGGAGAAACTGGCAAGGAGAAGCTCCCTCAGTACTTCAAGAACTTCGGTCTGAGCTTCAAGCCTCCCAGAGGGGCCATTGAGGGCACTTACATTGACAAGAAATGCCTCTTCACTGATAACGTCTCCATCCGCGGACGGATGCTGTCTGGCGCGATGACCAAGATGAAGATGCAGAAGGCCACTGTCATCCGCGGAGACTATCTCCACTACATCCGCAAGTACAATCGCTTTGAGAAGCGCCACAAGAACATGTCTATACACCTGTCCCCCCTGCTTCAGGGACGTCCAGATTGGCAACATTGTTACAGTGGGCAATTGCCAGCCCCTTAGCAAGGTGGTGCGCTTCAACATGCTCAAGGTCACCAAGGCTACGGGCAGCAAGTAGCAGTTCCGGAAGTTCTGACACTGGATGTCTGCCCACTCTCCCAAATTAAATAAAGTTATTTTCTCATTCACAGGCAAAAAAAAAAAAAAAAAAAAAGTGGTAGATAATCCATTCAGCTAAAAGTGGCCATTATTCTATTTTTTTTTTTTTCCTGAGCTCTTATTCTAGTCTGAGCAGCTTGTTCTGGCCCTTTAAATTAATTCTCTGTGCCTGGGTTAGTTCTACTAATCCTTGTCTATCATTTGACTTCTTCGATTTCATTTTTCTATTATGAGAAACTCCTTGTAACTCCTGTTGCAAGGAGAAACTTAGAAGTGTGTCTCTCATTTACCCTTTTTACACACTTTTTTTTTTAACTGTCTGTGGGGGTCTAAAAAGAAGACCACTGCTAAATGTCCTAGATTCCAAATCCATATAAAAGAATGGGTGATTTGCATGATCCTTTTCTCCCCAAAGAAATGAAATCTCCTGTCATGCCTGATAGATCCAGGCAACCTGCAAAGCTGCCCTGAAAAAACATATTTCAATGAATCATTAATATCCTGACTTTCACAGATTGCAGGGAGAATATAAATATATTTGTGCTCTAGTTACAATCTATTCTATCTATATAAATAATGACATACAAGTATGTTAGATCACTAATGATGCCTGGCTAGTGGTGAGCATTCAGTTGTACTTAAAGTGAAAAAAAAGTCTTTTTGAACTTGCATTTTTTTCTCTATCTCATCACTTTTGACAATATTTTAGTTTTCAATGAATAGACAACTAAAATTAAGACTACATTTTTAAAAATTATGCATCTCATCCAAATTCCAATGCTGTCTGTCTTCCAATATAAAAGATACTGCTTTTATCACCTCATAATTACTTTCCCCTACACAAATCTAGTGTTTTAATTTAACAAATCTTTAGGAATTATTTTTAAAGTCTATAATTATCTTTAATTTTAGATTTACTAATATAAATATTCTTTAACATCTAAAAAGATTATAAATGTCAGTTACTGGAATTGAAAATATGGCTTGTTTAAGCATATTTTTAAAGCAGTAAGATGTGAATTCTTTACCTAATATTTCATTTACAATAAGTCAGAGTTTTAGCATTAAATTAAATATATATTTTACTTCTATTAATTTCTTTGTATGCTTTGTATGTGAAAGATTATAGAAAAATATTATAATGGGGACTGTGATTAGTCTATATTTCAGATATACTGATATTTTGAAAACATGGTTAAATCATCCAAGCAATATGTTAATTTTTAGGGGAATTCAGAAAATGCATTAACATTAATAAAATAAATTATCAGTATTTCAGGAATTACACTTTTTGAGGAAAATAATGTTCCAATAAACCTATAAACTCAATAAGGCTAAATTGGTTCTATTCTAAAATATAAAACAAAATATTCCAAGTTTATACATTTATATCCACTTAGCAATCTGAAAGAAGGAATGAGATTTTTAAAAAATCTGACCCTAATTAATTTCAATAAAGTTGAGCATGTACTAGGTATGAGACATTTTACATATGACCTTGTACATAGATGTTATTATTTTCATGTTGAGAACGTTAATGGTGTTGATTATCAAAGAGGCTAAGTCACTTGCCCAAGGTAAATCAAGGAAGCAATGTAGATACAGTTCAAACATATGTTTGTGTGACTCCAACTCCTGGACCTTTTCCAATTTGCACCCAAACTAGTTTTTTATAGAAAATTAAGTTTGAGATTTAACATAAGAGCCAACGTCCTCATTTACTTCAGCAATACAGCAAATTTCTTTGAGTAGAAAAGGTTTTTTCTTTGAAATGTGTCAACAAATACATTGTGACTTGATATAAGAAAGCATTTCTGGAAGACGTATAAATGTATAACTTAAGAAAAGATGGTGAGTCTATTGGTCCATGAAGCACAGCAAAACTATGTTAGAGTGGGTTATAGTTTAAAACGTTCACATTATAACTCTAGGAATAGAATATGTTTAAATGTATGTAAATATTTTGTACTATGACAAAAGAGTTGGTTGTATGTGAATTAATTGTTTGAAAAAAATATAGTGTTCCTGTGCTGTTCTGAAAGCTAAAAATGACTTAAGAGTGATTGTTTTTATATGTACTTTCAATTGTATAAAAATTAATTTCACTGCATGAAGCAAGGATTACAAATTAGTATTAAATAGTGAATATTTTGCTGGCTTGTGGATTAATGAGGAAAAAAATAAAAAGAAAGGGATAGGAGATTATGAGTTACTTTTTGTGTTCCAAAATGTTCATAACCAACAAAATAAATATTTGAAACATCTCACTATTGTATGTTAAACACTTTGTTTAAAATGTCACTACATTTCTTATACAAGGAGTTCGACAATTATACATTGTAGAACAATGATTTCACACATACATGAGAGGCTTAATTAGATTTCAAGTAAGCGACTATTTCTTAAGTTTCCCTTGATGCATACTTTTTCCCAGACTATTGAAGAATTGTTGGAAGATTTACACAAATTGTTGGAAGAACTGAGACAGCGTCAGTCACCGGCTTACTAAATATTAAGGATTCTTTTTTATATCATAACATATATGCTTAAATTTACATAAATTTGTGTAAAGCTATTAAGAAAATAAACTTCTTTACCTCTATTTACTTGCTCTATTTGCTTCAAAAATACCTTAACATCTTAAAGAAAGATTTGTTTTTGACTTTCCATTACATTTTTATGGAAAAATAGTCCAGAAGTACAGAGGTTTCTATGTTACCATGAAATTTTTGATGTCAAGGTAAAATTAATTTCTTCAGTATTATTAGTACTTATCCTGTTAAAGAGGGCTTTCAATTATGTTCATGAAATTCCTTATTTATGTCTCTATACAGTCATTGTATTCAATATACATAAATGTGCACCCAATACAACATATGTTGATTTGAATTATAATTGTTTTCATATTTTTTCCAAGTCAATCAAAGATAATAATTGCATAAGAAAGCATACCATGTTCCTTATTTACTTTTTTGGAATATCCAAAGAGCTGATGTTATTAGAATTTCAGTAAATTGAAACTAATAAGTAGTCACAGGACATTGATGAAAAGTATCAATTTGAAAAATATGCATGTGAATTATATCTTCTCATTGACATTAAATTAGTGTTCATTTTTGAGTTTTAAATATCAAGCAACACACATTATTTCTCTTTGCCTCTATAATTATTTTCCAACTTCAAATTATGCTAAAAATAATTGATTGAGTGCCATTATAATCTAAAAGAAACAATAAGTCAAATGTTCAACAGACCGAGCTATCACAATTAAAAGACTATTTGTTCCCCTGTAGGCTAAAGTGCTGATTCTGCTAAATAACTAC
The DNA here is from genome assembly GCA_963575035.1 of Avahi laniger. Taxonomy (NCBI): domain Eukaryota; kingdom Metazoa; phylum Chordata; class Mammalia; order Primates; family Indriidae; genus Avahi; species Avahi laniger. The sequence goes on along the minus strand of CAUYSK010059156.1, from coordinate 1,740 downwards.
TTAGAATTAAAATCTGATGTTGAATTACATTAGTAATGTAATTTTGATTGAATGTATCCATTTTTCAATAGAATTATTTTCAGCATTTTATTATACAGGTTAGAAAAGACTAAAACCAGACATATTGTCAATCAATATCAAGTATAAATTTATATTTTATCTTTGAACATAGTTTCTTTCTTATTGATCCTAAGGTATAATTTGCATAGTTCAGAAGTAAGTCATATTGAATTAATTGAGAGTTACTTAAAAGTATTCACTAACATACCTACCAACACATAAGTTAGTTTACGGCACAACATGGTGGATCTTGGTGACATTTGTTACTATTTTTGGTGGATTTTAATGAGGTGAGAGCAGCAGAAGGGCTATATACAGATTAAAATAAGTATATAAAAGGATATTTGGAGGCTAGCTACATTTGTAAGATGATTATAAGTTTTAAAGTTAATAGGATACTTTATAAGAGTGGACAATTTCATGACAAATTCCTCAAATTTGCTGTTAACTACTTCAAGTTTAGATTAACTTAGAGGAAGAAATATCCTGTTTCCATGATTCTCTCAAGTCATTTCAATGTCTCATAAAACTGGGTGACCAAAATGTTCAGTAAATATAGCTACTGGGCAAGCAAGAAGCTACAGCTAACTGGCTAGAGGCTTTCTCTCTCTCCTTCCCTCCCACCCATGTGTGTGTGTATGTGTGTGTGTGTGTGTGTGTGTGTGTGTGTGTGTACTTTACTCAAATTTTGGTGTATTGGTATTCTACCATGTTTTCTGGATTCAAGTTGACACCTAGCACATGTTCATTTTTATTCCTACTAGAGAAAGAAGCAAAATCCTGGTTAATAAAATTAATAAAGAGACTATAAACCAGAGTTCCTAAATCAAGTATTCACCTGGCCTTAGATTCTAGGGGTAATTGGAAATTTGATTATACAGTGTCATCTCAGGCCAAAACAGACAATTTAAAGCTGCAGTCCCCAAACCCTGGGCTGGGGACCAGTACCGGTCAGTGGCTTGTTAGAGGCCACAGAGCTCCACTACCCCCACCCCTGTCCATGGAAAATTATCTTCCATGAAACTGGTCCCTGGTGCCAAAAAGGTTGGGGACCGATGATTTAAAGGACAATGGTCTATACTCAGGAAAAAATAAATAAAGTAACAAACACACTCCAATATTTCTCCAGCAACAGTTTATAAACTTCAACCAGTAGGTTGGTTCAAAGAAAACATCTTTCTAAGGTAGTCTGTTATATAGTTTGGCTAATTTATTACAATTAGCTATATACATAAAGCCTGCTATTTTTAAAACTAATTATAAATGGAACATTGTCAATTTTACACAAGGGTTAAAATCTAAGCTTGACATTTAAGGAGCCTAGATTCCTGTTCCTGCAGCATAATCAAGCAATTGCTAAACAAAAACACTGTTTGCCTACTGAGTATAAGACACTCTGATAGGTAGTGACTACAATGGAAAGACAAATTATAAAAGATATATATTTGCAAATATTTCACAAGCCCCAAGAAGATAGAAGAAAGAAGGCAACAATAGTAACAGCTGTACCTAGTAAGATATGCTGGGCGCTATAAAACATAATAATCTATATAGGAAACAACCAATATTCTCTTTCCAAACTAAATTAAAAAATCAAACAGAACTTCTGGAAAAGAAAAATGTATTCAGGGATTTACAAAACACAGTGGAAAACCTTAAGAATAGGTTAGCGGCCAGATG
>CAUYSK010059155.1:0-11484 GCA_963575035.1 Avahi laniger | reverse complement strand
GATAACAATAATGTTTAATAAATATATTTTTTACTCTCATTTAGAAATAATAAATAGGTTTCAAATCAAAGGAAAAACCTCTACATATTAACAGCTACCTAGATTGTTATTCGTTAATTTTACTTCCTGACAATTAGAAATACAAATCCTTGTACCCAACAATGACACATTTCCAGGAACAAATATCGAGGAGGAATTTGTTAGGCAAATCCTGAAGTCCCCATCTCTTTTCCAACCCACATTTCTGCCTGTGTGATCTGAGTGATATCATGCTGAGAGCTCTTGATTTATGTCTTTAATCCAGACTTTTCCTATGGGATCCATTCTTATATTTAATTTCTTACCCATTTGAATGTCTCAACATGTCCATAATAGGATCTGGTTGCCTATAGATTCTAAACCTAGGTGTTCCCTATACTTCCTGGTCTCTGTAAATCACAACACTAACCACTCTGTCACTAAAGCAAAAAACATGGGAGTCATTCCAAATTTTTCTCTCTTATTCAATACATTAGTAAATCCTTCAACATATCTTAAATTTGTTCACTTCTTGCCATCTTCAGTACTCAGCCCTTCCCCTACCCCACATCCCAACCACTTCTATCTCTGTCTGCGCTGCTATTATACCTCCTAGAGCTGCGGTCCCCAACCGCGGGGCTGCGAACTGGTACCAGTCTGTGGCTTGTTAGGGACTGGGCCACAGTAGGAGGTGGGTGGCAGGCAAGCAAGGAAAGCTTTGTCTGTATTTACAGCCGCTCCCCCTCACTCAGATCACCCCATAAGCTCTGCCTTCTGTCAGATCAGCGATTAGATTCTCATAGGAGCATGAACCCTTCTGTAAACTGTGCACAAGGTGTCTCGGTTGCCCGCTCCTTATGAGAATCTAATGCCTGATGATCTGAGGTGGAGCTGAGGCGGTGATGCAGCTGCAAATACAGATTATCATTAGCAGAAAGGTTTAACTGCACAATAAATGTAATGTGCTCAAATCATCCTGAAACCATCTCCTCAACCCTGCCCATGGAAAAATTGTCTTCCATGAAACAGGTTCCTGGTGCCAAAAAGGTTGGGGACCGCTGATCTAAAACATATTTCCGATTGGAGAATTATAAAATGTAGTTTCACCTGTGGTGTTGTGATGATGAATCTGAAGATACCGTTAGATTGAAAGAGCAATATTTTGCCTCTCTCTCTTTAACATGACGGTCTTGTATGTGCTTCTCTCAATTACAAGTATTCTGATGCCTTTAGCGTGTAGGCTGCTGTTCTTTACAATGATTTTTTTCAATTTCATGACAAGAATGTTCACTCAGAAGTCAGAAGGAGAGAATCATGTGCAATCAAATCAGTCAAAATCGGCTCAGCAGGAGGTCTGGATTATAGAATATCAGAAAAAATTGATTTTCCAAAGATCGAATATATATATGTATTCTAACCCAGTTACATCTCTTGTATGAAAGTGTATATTCCGTAGATTTAGGAGAAAGAGTAGTTTAGTATTTAAGAGAGTGTATGGTCTGGAATTAAACCATCTAGGTCATAATTATCTATGACACTTCAGTACCTTGGTTGTAAAGTGAACAAAATAATAGTTCCTATATCATAAAGTTGTGAAGATTAAAGGAAGTAATGCATGGAAATATTAAGAACAGGTACATCGTAAGTGCCAATAAATTATAGAAATTTTTACTTTTAAATACTTGAATATGCTTCAGAGAATGAAGAATCTATAAAATTAATATATATTTAGTTTATTCTGCCTATGTATAATCATATTTATAAATGAAGAATTATAAAATGTAGTTTCTAAAGTCACTTCTGAAACTTGCTAAATGTGTGGCCATAAGCATGTAATTTATACCCCCATGACCATCCAATGTCAATTTATTTACCTGTAGGCAACAAGATTATATCTGTGCAGAGCTTCCAGTTTAAAATTACATAAATTTATTTTATACTCATAATTTCTCTGAGTTTAGTCCCTGAGGTTATTTACAGTCTATATTTGATGCATTTAAATATGTACATATTCATTTTGTTTTTCTGCCACAGAAAATAGCATATTTGATCACAAGGTGCTGTGGTTATATACAGAGGACATGCATCACATTACTTTTCCAAAACAAAAAAATGTGAATATGAAAAAAATATATGGCCCCAAGATTGTTGGATAAGGTATTGTGGACCTCTGCTCTGAATATAAATTGGTTAATAATTTAGTTTGCATCAGGAAGTTTTAGTTTACATGTATTGCCCTAGAGTGATTATTAGCATCCTTATTTACCCCCAAAAGTATTCAGTTTGAACAATAAAGCATACAGTCACCCTTCTAACAAACACATACAGTCATAGTTCCTGCCCTCAAAAACATTACTATATAAATGAGGGAAAAAAAATCCCAAAATAATATTATGCAAATCAGTTAGAATAATGGTTCTCAGTAGAGAAGGTACTCTCCCGGGAGGCATTTTTGAAAATTCATGGTTGTGTTGTGAATTATCACAATGACTGAAACACATACACAGGCTCTCAGTAAGTGGAAGTCAGCAATACCGGACATGCTGCAATATATAGGCTGTCCCACTGTACCAAGAATTGTTCCTGCCCCTTACAGCTTTCAAATACTCAACAGGATAAAATCCGCTGCAAATATAAAGTGGCTATTCTTCGGTAAAGGATAAAACTGAAAAGTTATTTTCATATAAAAGCCAATTATGGACACAAACAGTAAATTAGGAAAGATTGCAGCTGAGGTAAGTTTAAATTAAACAGATATTCTCTTTCAATTCTTGAATAATATACGCATGTTCTACCTGCCTAGAATGTAACTGTAATTGTAATCAAACTGGCCAGTGAGATTTTGGTAATAACTCAAGAATTTTCACTTGCACTAGTATTATATTCATTATTATTTATGACATGCAATAATTAACCTGCATGCAGTGGCATTGGCATAGAAAGTATCCCACAAACTAGATCCCCAAATCTGACAATTCTGGAAAGTTTGCAAAACATGTCATTCTTCTTCATTGTTTCCACTTGGGCCTGTTATTCATTTTAGCAAGTTATCCTTTCTATGATTAAGGTAATTTTCCCTTGCTTCCTACATTTAAATAAGCCTGTTCTAGTACTAATTTTCCTAACACTAGTTTTTATGCTGGTATCCACCTGTACTCATTCTCTTTCATTGTCTTTACTACTTATGTGGAAAGGATTTTCATGTTCATAATTTCCTTAGTTAATTGCTCACTCATTAATTAATTATTTTGATGTAATCAACTATTTCATTATGTCTAAGATCAACATGTCCAATCATTTAAATAAAAATTGCATGTAATTCTATTATGAATTATTTTCCTTCATATCACCATTGTATTTTGATTATAGCATTCTTTAAATAAAAGTTTATTAGCTTCTTTTAAGCATGGAAGTAGGTTGTACTATTATCTATAAATTTCATCTTATGGGTTACATGAATTAGTAACATAGGTTATAAAATATTAGTTATAAAAGGGGGCATTGAATTTCTTGGAACTGTTGAATCACTGGCATAAGATAGTGTGACAAAATGTAGAATAAATTTTAAGTTTTACATTCAGTAGATGTTCAAGAAAAACTCAGACACAAACACACGAGAGCATTTACCTTTCTGTCCTAGCAGTGACTTCTAACTCTGACAATGCAAAACCTAGAAACCTGGCACCAACCATCATCAATCTTCCATTTACTGTTTGTTCACTCCAAGTATAAATGTAACACAGTTTCAGATTGGTAAACTCATATCCACATGAGAAACACATTAACCAACTAGAGTACAACATTTATGTACAACTACTTTTGTCTTTAACCTTACAGTTTTATTTATGATTTTATACTCAGATTTTAGTAGTACACTTATGTTTACCTTTAGTTTGGGAAGTGTTCTGTTCTTCTTTACTTTTTAAAAACTTTAATTTATCATTAGCATTTTTCTTCCTTAAATGTTTGACAGAGTTCTACAAAGAAATCTTATTGGACTAGAGTTTACTTTTTAAAAAGGTTTTTGAAAACAAATTCAATTTATTTATTAGATATTGGGCTGCTCAGATGTTTTGTTTCATCTTGTGTCAATTTTGGTAAGTTGTGTTATTCAAGGAATTTCTTTCACCAAAGTTGTCAAAATGTTTTGGCATAGAATTGTTCAAATTATTTTTTATTATCATTTTAATGTCTTTATTTCTGTAATGATTAGTATTGTTTAATTGTTTATATTGGTAGTTTATATTCTCTTTCTTTTTGCCTTAGACAATTTAGTTCAGGATTTATCCATTTTGTAAAAATTTTTTAAAGAATCATTTTTTGCCAGTGTTAATTTTCTCTATTGTTTCCCTATTTCCCAGTTCATTTATTTCTGTTCGTATGCTTGTTACTTCTTTTTTGAGCCAATTTTAGTAATTGTGCCTTTAAAGGAATTTATTCATTTAAACTATGCAGTCAAATTCATTGGAGGAAAATGGTTTACGACACTCTCTTTTTGTATTTTTTCTTTAATATTTTTATATTGTGTAATCAGGTGCAATACTCTAGAGCATTGGATCTGTAAATTTACCATATTAGTTGATTTTTACCTTGTAACATTACTTTCTTTATTATGGAATCCCGAAATGTTTATATCTACAATTTAATACCTCCAATAGAGTGTGGTGAAAAATGACAGCATAATTAATTGTTCTTGTTTTACTTAGAGGGATGCCTCAGCCATTCTTGTTCTTTGAATTTCTTTTTCATACAGAAAGCAGATTTAGTAAAAATGCTACTGAAAAATACAAGGTTCATTAGCAAATAACATTTAAGATAAAGGGCTTAAAAACCCCAGAAAGTTGTTTTTTTTCCAAGAAAATAGTCCAGGAAAATCTGACTTCTGCTGTCTTTCCTGTTACTAATGAACTGAAACTATGGTACAAACATTTACTGTATGCACTTATTTATTCAGAAAGGTCTTATTATCAAATTCAGTGAAATGATCAAATTTGACAATCAATTGAGGAGCATAAAATTAACTATTTGAATAACTGGGTGATGTTTAATTTGTAAAGGGTGGGGGAAAAATTAGCTTTGTTCTCAGGAACGTGGTCAAAGTCCTAAACAGCATTTCTCTGTGATTTCCAGGTTTATCTTTTTTCTTTAAGCTATAGCAAAAGGTTTTCTTTACTTGGTTAAAGGAAATATATCCTGCTCTCCTTTATTCCTTGTCTTCTAGCTGTTCATACAACAAAAGAATATACGTAAATTTGATAAAACTAATGGTAAATCTTTATCAAAGTTTGTTCTAATAAAAAGTCTATCTCTAAAGAGGAATGTGTGCATGCTTTTTCTAATTAACAAATGAAAACATTGCAGCCCATAATATATTCCTCATTTGCATTAGATGTTAAAAAATCACGGACCCAAACACATTGCCCAAATGCTTTAAGGTACATTTTGTTTACTTCAAATGGGATCTCAATTCTTTTAGCCTTAAATGTCCTCTTTCACACTGTATTTTCATTTCCAAGCCATTTATGACCTTTTTGGAAAGTGGCAGGATATAAATCTCTCGGGAAAAAAAATATGGAAGAATTTACTAAGAATAAAATCACTTGTTTTATCCTTTTACATGCCGTAGAATACACCTAGCAGTCCCTAGAAATGAAGTCTAAAGATAACTCTGGTGCTTTATTTCTTGGAGGTGCTAATGTCATCACCAGGAGGTTTTGTAATGTGAAGTGATGAAATCTTTCTGAGTGAACAAAGCAGTCTAGAGGGAGCTTTTGAGTTAATGGAAGTATGATACAATCAATTCTATTATTTAGAGAGGCTTGAGCTGAGTCTCTCCCCGTGTCAGAGTCGGAAGATTTTGTTGTATAAAGACCCATTTGATCTTTCAGCCTGAAAGGAAAGCTGAGGCAAGACTTCAAATTAGATTTGAGATCTGTCAGATGGACTCTACCCTCCTATTTCAGTAATTCCTTCTTTAATCCTATTTGTCCTTTTACACATACCTATGTGCATCTCTGACAAAATATTAATTAAGTTTGTTCCTCTCTATATCCACCCACACAAAGGTATTCTCATTTTTGTGGGATAGTTTTAAAGAACAAAAACTTAGGATCCAAAGAAATGTTGCTGTAATTATAGAGTATATTTTCATAGATAGTGAGAATATTTTGTTGGTGTTATTTTTTTTGGTAGTGTGTGATGTTCCTTCTCTTATGAGAATGAACAAATCAGAAGAGAAAACAATATGCTTACATGAATATAGTTTCTTCCTCATCTCATTTTAGTTTTTGGTTTAACATAATAAAAACTGCCATTACCAAATATAATTACCCACCATATCTGCCAGAGTTGGCATTATAAAATTTGACCTATTTCCATAAACTAAATCCATTCTCAATATTTAAAAAATGCAGTGATAATAATCAAAAGAATATGCAAGTCTATACAGACATTTTCAAAAAAAAGTCATCACAAAAACATTTCTGAATTATAGAAGAATCACTGGGAAAATGTCCAATAGGACCTCTTGGAATGAGCCAAAACTCATATTAATTTTCAACTATTTTATTTAAAAAATGAATCATGGTATTTAAATTGAAGTTTCTTTAATATTGATATGGTTACATGTTCTAAAATTTAGCATGGTATTTATGTCTGGCCATGAGAGTAGTAAAAAATGCCCATCAAAGCAGAAATCAAAATGACCCCTTACTTTCTGAAGTTTGTCTCTTGCTCCTTGGAAATGTCAGGGTAGCTTCATAACTGATGATGACCAATTTGTGCTTCTACAGGTGTGGGTTGCCTGAACCATTTCCTTTTCTTCCTTATATGTTTTAATTTATAATGAATGTGAAAACTGACCTAAATAAACTGTGGTAACTCAAAATTAGTCACTAACAAAACAGCACTGAAAAGGTTAAGACAACTAATGAAAAAATTCAGAAAAGTAAATAAACTGTTAAACCAATAACTTTCTCTCATCTTCTGGTTCATATCAGGAGCTGTTAGTTCATAGCTAAGGGGCATACTGGTGGTTATTTTTATGTCAGTCGAATACCAAATCATGTCTAAAATCTTGAAAACTTCTGTATAGGCACTCAGGCAACAGATAATCAAGGTCATTGGCCAAAGCCTCAAATTCAAAGAAACGATGATGATATCTTTTAAGATCCAACAGCAATATATTAACACCATCTGTGACATTTTAAAGAGTAAGAGTGGTGAAGTGGATCCGGATGAAATTAATGGTCAAATCATGTCCTTGGACCTTAATATTGACCAAGAAGCGAGATTGAAAGACTGTACTTTCATGAACTATTGAAATTCCCTTATTCTCAAAAGGTTTTCCCAGGCTCCACTTGCCTCCCCTGAAAGATTTCACTCAACTATGAGTAAAGCTAAGTTTTGAGAAATAATCACTCATGCATTTCTCAAGGAAATCTGTAGGGTCTATTTCTTCTGTTTTACTGAAAACTTGAATGTCAAAGTGCTTAAAATTTTGCTGTGGTTTGTTTGTCAGTATTTCTATTTGTCCTTGGAGTGGCTCCATCCCCAATACCCTATTAAAATTCTTCTGTGCTTAATTGATTTGAGGCAGTATCTTTGGAGGCAGTATTACTTGCTACTGATCAACTAAATAAGGAAAAATCTTTTAATACTTCAGCCTCCTTGTTTATTACACCACCTTCATATTTCATGGGGAAATCTATAGGAGTTTTTAATTATTAGTTTGTGTTTTTGAAAAAAAAAGGGTAGGGCTATGATCTAAATGTTTATGTCCCCCCAAAATTCATATATTGAAATCCTGTTCTCAAGGTGATGGTATTAAAATGTGGGACATTTGGAGAGGTGATTAGGTCATGAGGGTAGAGCCCCCACGAATGGGATTTGTGCCTTTATAAAATAGTATCAAGAGAGCTTGTTTGTTCCTTCCACCATGTGAGGACACAGCCAGAAGGTGCCATCTATGAACGAGGAAATGGGCCCTTAGAAGACATCAAATTACTGGCATCCTGATCTTGAACTCTTGAACCTCCAAATTTATGAGAAATAAATTTCTGTTCTTTATAAGCTACCCAGTTTATGGTATTGTGTTACAGCAGCCTCAAGAAACTAAGACAGGTAAGTTCTAGTATGGAAAATATTTTAAAAGTGAATGCTACAACCCTAAGTTATTGTATTAGAAACACATTTCATAAATTATAAAGCAATTTCCTGGTGAATTTAAAATAGGGATGCATTAGAAAAAATTGATTAATATCTCATGAATACAATTTGAACTCAGAATACCAAGAATGTCTACCAAGATATTTTACTATTATTTTGTTACTTAGTGTTAGCAGATAATTTGAAAAAAGCAAAAATGATAGTAGAATTCATAGTTTTTCAACTTATATTTTCAAACATATCCCTCAAACACCATATTTTTCAACAATAAAAAGGAAAGAAATTAAAGTAGCATCTTTGTACTACCTACCTGGAACCAGGCTTGGTCTTTTCTCATTTTTCATTATCCATGTTTTACACATGAGAAAACTGAGGCCGACAGTCCTGTTTAAGTTTAAAAAGACATATGTCTCCAAAGCCCTTCATTTTTTCATGGCAGCTGGAGGAGATGAATAATCAAATACCTTTACCACAGTTATAATTGCAGCCATGAATTACTTGGTAATTAGGACACTTATTTTCATGAAAGAAAAAGAAATCTATTGCTAGTGAATGACTAGTTTGTAATAGGGATTGGAATAGACAGTTATGCATGCAATAATTTAATATAACTATTATATAAATAAGGAAACTAAGATGTGGAGAAGTTAAATAATATGCCCCAATATTACATGTCAAAAATTCACACCTAATTCTTTCTAAACCCAAGGGCAATTCTTGGCTTACTACATCATGTGAAAGCTGCAACAGATTGAGTTAAAATAAGTACAATTTGTTTTAACCATTAGTAGCCATTGTTATTGGAGCTCAGTTATTTGTAAACTGGAAAACATGTACATTATTTCATAAAAAGAATAGCAAAACACCTAGCAATTAACTAATGACATGGATATAGGACAGGAAAATGAAATACAGAGACTCAGAAATTTTTAGTGCCCATTTCTCCCTCACTAATAAGTATGCTGAGAAGAGTGTGAAGCCTGAGAATACAGACAAAAGTGGTTAAGAAATCAGCCCACAGCCTTTATTTTTGCAAACATGTAATTTTAAAAACTATTATTTCTGCAGAAAAATCCATTTTCTTCCTGATTTATTTTTCTTATTTAATATTGAAATCAGATCAATTTTTAGATGAAGTTCATCAGCACCTTGTTTTAAGTTGCCCTGCCTTTACTAGCTCTACTATGAAAATGACATGTAAATGAGAATGCCTTCAAACCCCGTAAGTATGCTTGAACTGGTAGTCTTGTTTCTTTATCACAGCTCTAAAAATTATGTAAACATGTTCTACATATTACAGCTGTACTAAGGTGGAAAGCCTCAACTGTGTTAAAATTATCTTTCAGTTCATTTGATTTCAAGTAGTTTAATGAACATCATGGCTAGTGGTTGGAGATTTGAGATAAAAAAGCAGTACCTTTCCAGCTGTCCTTCAAGAGACATATGGGTTAAGGATGATTCCCCCATGGCATGGTAAGAGATGGGACAGGAAGATGTAGAGGTAGAGTGGAGAGCACAGAAAATTGGAACCTATTCATGTTTTCCAGAGGACTAAACTGTAACAGATGGCGACCCAGAATCCTGACTGACGGATTTGCTAACAGTCAGCACCTTGGATAGCCAGTACCTCTAGTAAACTTGGATACACAAATAGACTAAATTTACTTGCATAAATTTATCTATCATTCCTATGATTGTCCCTTTCCTGGATAACAATGGAGAGAAGGAAGACTGTTTCACTGGTTCATGTTACGAACTTTAAGAACAACTCAAATGAATAGCTGACATTACTTTACGAATGGACAGAACTGGCATATTTGCATCACAACCTGTGTGCTTGTGTACAGTGCATATTGCTTTAAAATTGATCTACTTGTTTGTCCCTTTTTCATACCTCTTGTGAAAAATCAAACATTTTAGTTCATCTAGTCTCAATTATCAAATAACCATGTCATTCTGCTCCTCTATTAGTAAGGGAAAATAGTTTTCAGAAAGCAAACCAATATCCTTAAGCTCTTACTAAACCAATTATCCAGGAGGGCAGAGTTATATAAAATTAAATTACTAGAATAAATTAGGACAAATTGACACAAAATTAAAATTTTAAAATATGACCATTCCATTAATGAAGGATAAAGGAAGCATAGGTTTTGATAAAGTCAAGAACGGGGCCTAATTAAATATATAAAGTGTTGCTCTAGTTCATTCACAAAAAGATTAAATGGCCCTGATATGTTATTTCTCACCTATCATATTGGCAAATTTTGAAATGGTGTGAACTCAGATATTGTTTAAGCAAAATATTTTATATTGTTATGCACTGAAAGTACCTAAAAGCAAGGCTCCTTGTTAAAATAGCTAACTCCAGAGTAGCTGGTTCAGAAATGTACAAGTTGAGCCAGGAACATCTTATGATACCTGAAACCAAGAAATATAGCAAAGATTGATTTGGCTAATATCAAAAAGACTTGAGAACCAACTTGAAGAGGCCCCCATTGGACTATTTAAAAATAAAATCAAAATAACTGCAATGGATTAAACACATCACATATCTTTAAATCCATGAGTTACAAATGACACTCAATAAAGCATTCATTGGCTACCTTTTGAAGAAGCTAGAGAATTAACTAATTATTCTGAAAAACAGTAATGGCAAAGATGAACACAGACATTCATCTTGCCTTTCCCATACACACAGTACTCATAATATCTAAATAGTAGTGAAGGAAAGTTTTTCTGTTTAACAATAAATGAAAAAGGAAAGACAGAATTAGAAAGAAAAATTACCTTGCAACATCAAAGAAAATAATGGATCTAAGCAACTGCCCTCAATCATGGCTAAGAAACAGTAGGTGAAAGAATAATGAGAGAATTTATAATAAATGGGTCAGGCTGGCTACATCTGAACCCAATAATCAATTGGTCTATTATATAAAAATAGAGTTATACCACATATAACATAATACTTGATGGAAAGAAATCACAGAGGACACAAACAAATGGAAAAATATACCATTTTTTACTCATGGATTGGTAGAATAAACATTGTTAAAATGTCCACACTACACAAAGTGATTTACAGATCCAATGCAATCCTCACCAAATACCAATGTCATATTTCAGAGATATAGAAAAAATTATTCTGTACTTCATTTGGAACCAGAAAGGAGCCTTTGAATAGCCAAAGCAATCTTAAGCAAAAAGAACAAATCTGAAGGCACCACATTACAATAATTCAAAGTATACTACAAGGCTATAGTAACCAAAACAGCATGGTATTGGCACAAAAATAGAGACATA
>CAUYSK010059152.1:0-45568 GCA_963575035.1 Avahi laniger | reverse complement strand
GGGGGGGGGGGGGGGGGGGGGGGGGGGGTGGGGGGGGGTTTGTTTTTTTTTTTGTGTGTTGTGTTGTTGTGTTTGTTTTTTTTTTTTTTTTTTTTTTTTTTTTTTTATTTTTTTTGTTTTGTTTTTTTTTTTTTTTTTTTTGTTTTTTTTTTTTTTTTTTTTTTTTTTGAGACAGAATCTCACTCTCTTGACTGGGGAGAGTGCCATGGAATAAGCCTAGCTCACAGCAACCTCAAACTCCTGGGATCCAGCAATCCTACTGTCTCAGCCTCCCAAGTAGCTGGGACCACAGGCATGAGCCACTATGCCCGGCTAATTTTTTTTTCTAGATATATTTTTAGCTGTCCAATTAATTTCTTTCTATTTTTTGGTAGAGATGGGGTCTCGCTCTTGCTCAGGCTGGGGTTTCCCTTTTCTTTCTCCACAAGTCTTTGGTTGCCACACAACCTTAAGCTGCCTATATTCTCTAGTCCAGTTAGGGGAATCACTGTACACCTAATCCAGGCGAGATTCACACGCACACTTGGCCTGACACCAAGTTCTGCCCTCGCAACATCCCTCGAGTCCAGCTTGTCATCTCCATCCTCACTGCCATCCTCACCTTTTCACACCTGGTCTATAGCTTCTTAGCTGCTTTCCTCCTTGCCAGCCAGTCTCTCTCTAGTCTGCCTTTCATATTGCTGCTAGAGGTTGAGTCCTCAAAACACTTTTTTAAGTAGACGTGACAAATTCAGTGTCATGCCTAAAAAAACTTTTGTGACATGCTAGACCTTATCCAGTCAGGCTCTAGCTTACTTTCCCAGTGAAGGTAGGAAAATTTATCTTCTACTTTTCTATATTTTCCTAAGTATCTTTAATAAACATCTTTTTTCATTTCAAATTGTAAATAACAGTAAACATTAATTAAAAATAAGAAAAAACATTTTAAAAATTCAAATACAAAACAAATTCTTATTTTACTTTCAAGTACATTTTTCAAAGGGTAGCTTCCTTATAGTAGAAAAAAAATCTCATCTTTTAAAGTCAGATTTTAAAGTCTCTACTTCGTTTTGCTTTTTCCCAGACTTCTATTAAGGCAGACTTATTGCATTCATCAAACATTGCCCCCAGCTCCTTTTGAACATATTATTACTTTTGTCTAAAACCCTTTCTCTGTTTTTCAACCTGTTGAACTCTTGCTTGCTCTTCAGGGCCCATGTAAGCTTTATTTCCTTGATCCTCCCAAGCAGGGCTAAGTACTCTTCCTTTACTCACATGGTATTTTGTACATACTTATATTGTAACACTTATCCTATTATATTGCAATTATTTATCTGTAAATATGGCTCTGGCCAGGCGGTGTGGTGTAAGCCTATAATTCCAGCATTTTGGGAGGCTGAGGAGGAGGATAACTTGAGGCCAGGAATTTAAGACCAGCCTGGACAACATAGCAAGTCCTTGTCTCTGCAAAAAAATTTAAAAATTAGCTGGTATGGTGGCGTGTGCCCGTAGTCGCAACTACTCGGGAGGCTGAGGCAGGAGGATCGCTTGAGCCTAGGAGTTCGAGGCTGCCGTGAGGTGTTATGCCACTGCAATCCAGCCTGGGTGACAAAGTGAGACCCTATCTCAAAAAATGGCTTTCTTACTGGACTGTGTGCTCCTTTAGAGCCAGAACTGTGCCTTTTTCATTTTCATATTGCCAGCATCATAGTAGTTGGTTAATAAATATTTATTAAATTAGGGAATAATCTCTAGTTTGAATTTCCAGTGTATTAGTTCCTATTGCTGTAACGAATACCACAAAGTTAGTGGCTTAAAACAATACAGATTTGTTGTCTTAAAGTTCTGGAGGTTAGAAATGCAAAAAACAAAATGTTGGCATGGTCACATTCCTCAGCTCATGGCTCTTTCCTCCACCTTCGAAACCAGCAGTGTAGCACTTCTGTGTCACAAATCGACCCTAATGTTAATTGTCAATAAACATCATGATCATTTTGGTTAACTTCTCAGAATCAAGGAGAACTCTGGTAGAGTTTAAAATGAATGGCCCAGGTTTTTAAAAACTCGATCTCAAGAGATTTGAATTGATGTAGTTTTTATTCACTGGGCTACAATATCATGTCCTAGTCTTAAAATTACTTTAAAGTGCTTAATTACAGTAAAGGTTGTTTCAGCTTTTTGCCCTTTCACTGCTGTTCTGGATACACAATCAGACCTCTATTAATCTACCACAACCTTCTTCATCAGAAAACCATAAAAATAATAACCTGATATTTAGGGACTTTTTTATTATTTCAAAGTTTTACTCACAGATTTGCTAAAATTGGCATTAAATAAGCACTGTGGCCTGCTTGCATTTAAAGAAGAGACATGGTAGGCTCTAAACTGCTGAAAGGTAGAGAAGACTTGGTTTAGATGAGCACTTATCTTGTCATCAGGGAATTTACTATAAAATTGGCAAGAAGAAAACATCTTGCACAAAAGGGTGAGTAGCCACATCAGGCAATGTGAGTGGTATCAGTAATACAGATTGAGTATCTCTTATCCAGAACGCTTGGTACCAGAAGTGTTTTGGATATTTGATTGTTCAGATTTTGGAATATTTGCATTATACTTACTGTTCGAGCATCCCTAATCCGAAAATCTGAAATCTGACCTTGAGCATGACCTTTGAGCATCATTCTTGCACTTAAAGAGTTTGGATTTTGGAGCATTTCGGGTTTCAGATTTTTGGATTAGGGACACTCAACCTAAATGTGTTTACTCAGAGAAAGCCCGAATTTTCTTTAATGACATTTTGAGTACTTTAAAGGTGACTAAAATTTTCTCTTTTCTTTTTATCTACCCAAAAATGTTTCCTTCGGAAGCGTGAAATATTGTAATGGAATATTGATAGATTAGCAAAAACAGTAGACTCTGTGACCTTGAAAAAGTCATTTAACATCTCCGAGCCTTAGTTTCTAAGTCTCTAGAAATAATATGTAATTGATAAGCTATTCCTTCTTTGTTATGTTACTTGAATGTAGAACTCTCCAGTCATAGGTGAAACTGTCGCATAGGGGTTATAAAGACTCTTCCTTGCAGTTGTCTTACAGACTGGAGAGAGTGCTAGTGAATGCTTTTGTCTTCGGTGCCCATCTGTTGGAAATGTTGAAGGTGGAGTAGCAACTGGGCATTATATTATCTCCTGGAAGAGGTAAAAATTGTATCAATCGTATCTTTTCTTCATTGTCTTTATTCTTATACTTTTATTATTTGTCATTGTCACTTAATATTTAAGAGCTTCAGTCATTCTGAAGAGCAGAAGAGAAGTCATGTGGATAAGACTGACCATTTGTTAAAAACACAAAGACCAAAAAAAAAAGATAAACTTTAATTTGTGTTTGTCACAATTCATAACTTACATGGTAATTAAATTTTAGCCAAATTAAATCTGAACACAAAGGGTATACGTATAAGAATGTTCATAGCAGCACTGATTATAATAGTAAAAAATTGGAAAAAACTAAATGCCCATCAATAGGCAAGTGGATAAATTGTGGCACATTCATACAGAGGAGTACTGTATATCAGTGAAAATGAGGGGACCAGAGCTACATGTATCCACATCTTAATGTATAGTGAACAAAGCAAGCTAAAGATGAGAATATGAACAAATCGCATTTATATTACATTGAAAACCATGTAAAACATACTATAATTTCTTAGGACTGCATACATACATAATTTGGAAAGGTGTCCAGAAATACATGGGAATGATAGATGTCAAATTCAGGATAGTAGTTAACCTCTGGAATGCAGGGTGGAGTGCAAGCAGGAAGAGCTTTGCTGGAAGATTCAGCTGGATTTTCGCATTTTTTTCTCACACTGGAGGGTAGATACATGATATTTCATGTATTATTCTCTCAGAATGGCTTAGTTGTTTTCATAAGTTTTGAAACAGGGAATAAAATTTATTATTTACAAATGAGCCTGTAATCCTAGCACTCTGGGAGGCCGAGGTGGAGGATTATTTGAGCTTAGGTGTTCAAGGCCAGCCTGAGCAAGAGTGAGATCCCATCTCTGCAAAAAACAAAAAAATTAGCTGGGTGTAGTGGCATGCGCTTATAATCCCAACTGCTCTGGAGACTGAGGCAGGAGGATTGCTTGAGCCCAGGAATTTGAGGTTTCAGTGAGCTAGAATGACGCCACTGTACTCTAGCTGGGGTGACAGAGTGAGACTCTTCGCCAAAAAAAAAAGAAAAAAGAGAAAGAAATCAGAAGGTCTTAATTAGAGTGTTTTGTACAACTCAAAGTAATGAGTAAGAAGATCTGAATGTTCCAGCTATCACTAAAAGGTTGTAAATTACCAAAATTGACTGACGGAGAAATTTTTAAACCTAAAAAATCAGTAACTGAAGGAAATTCAGAAAGTTACCTTCAAACCTTTAAAGGCTATTTGTTTAGTATATGTAATTATATTACATCATCATTTATTATTCTCATGTTATTAATTGTTTGCAAAGCATAGAGCAAGAAGGAAAGTTCCTTGGTTCTTTTTATGAAGAATGCTGATACCTAAATCTGACAAAGGCAGAAAATAAAAAGAAAACTACAGGCCAGTGGCTCTCTAACCTTTGGTCTCAGGACTCCTTTACACTTTGAAAAATCATTGAGAACCCTAAGAAGTTTTTATTTGAGTTTTAGTATATTCAGAATTAAAGCAGAAACTTTTTAAAAATTGAAATGGGGAAATATGTAATTTTATTAAGAAATAAATAAAAAACTTCTTTCTCTTTACTCCTGAATTTACTATATTGATGTTTAATTTATATGTAGGTATTAAGACAGCATTTTAAAGGCACTACTTAATTATTACATCACACTGAGATACTACAGAGATGTATTCATTTATTATTGATGAGGGCCTAGATACTTCTGCCTATTACTTTTGCTGGGTAATAGTTTGCACATAGTGGCAGCTGGTCCAGCCCTTGAGGCGGACTCCTCCTAAGGGATTTCCCTGACAGTTGACTACCAGCCACCCCTGTAGTTCCCGCTGTAACTGTAACATACGGAGAATATTTAAATAGCATAATGCTACTTTGTCTCTATAAATATTGGAACACCATTATGTCTGTTGATAGTAAGATATTTTTAATTCTTCAGTTTCTGCTGTGTACTTGTAGTGAGTTGTAACTTTGAAGTGGTCTGGGGCCCATCTGTAAACCATCCTCAGTGAGTTAAGGAATTTATGTCATAATGTAAATCACTGCATTACTTCCCTTGCTGCGAAAGTCTTGCATCAATCAGAACTGTATTAAATGGTGTGCGTCACAATTGACAATCTGGCACACCTCCTGATGTCATCCCCCACTGGCAGCAAACAGTAGCCATGGGTTATAACATAACATTTCATAAAAGGAAATATTTAAAACAAAAGTGGGACTCTAAAAGCTCTTCCTTCACAAAACTACTTCATTAATAAAGTTTTGATAAATGGATAAATAATTCTATTAACTCTGAAATTAGTTGACGAATACACATGTTCCCTGCTTTTGATTAATTAATTTTTTACATAAAATGTGAGTTTAAAAGATGACCTTTTCTGCCGTAGGGCTTCAGCCATGGAGAACATCCCCGTCATCAGCACTGTCATCACTCTGCCACATGTGATTGTGGAAAATATCCCTCTTCATGTGAATGCAGGTAGTGGGAATCCAAATTTGACTAGATAAAAAGGACTCAATAATAATAATATTTATTTTAGCTTCTAAGATTTTAGTTTTTCAACTTTCTATTATGAAAAATTTCCAACATTTTTATAAGAGTAGATCACAGCCAATCCTGTTTCCTCTCTACTCCTATATACTCCTCTCACTTATTTTGAAACAAATCCCAGATATCATTTCAGCCATAAATAGTTCATCAAGTCTCTTTAACAAATAATAGCTATTTTTTTAAAACATAATCATAGTACCATTATCAAGACTTAAAAAATTAGCAGTAACTTCTTAATATCATCACATTTCAATGTTGAAATGTGACTCTGAATGTTTGTCAGTTTATTCAAAGGTCTGTACACTGCATTTGGTGGATAAGTCTCATACTACCCATCTATAATCTATAGGTAGGCTGACTCCCTCTTCCTCCCCCACAGCCCCCGCTTCCCCTCCACTGTTACCCCTCCGTCACCTCTTCCGATACTGCTTTCTGCACCACTTCTCCCTTCTTCTCCTCTCCTCCTCTCTTCCTTGCTGAAGAAACCAAGTCCTTTGTCCCACAGAGTTTCCACAGCCTGGCTTTGCTGATTGCATGGTGTCATCTTTAAATGTTTCTCACTTGCTGTAAAGTGGCTCACTATCTGTAGACTTGATCATATTTGGGTCAAGTTTTTGGCAAGAATACTTCATAATTAATGGTATATGCACATAATATCTATCATCCCTTCTTTCTTTACTGGAATACTTTATTAAGAGAAACCTCCCTTTATCAACTGTTTGGTTACCATGATGTCTGTAATAATTTTGAAAAAACTGTATATAGTGCTTGCTTCAGCAGCACGTATGTTAAAATTGGAATGATGCAGAGAAGATGAGCATTGCTCTTTCATGAGAATGACACACCAATTCATGAAGCAGTCCATATTTTTGTATCCTAGGAAAAATAAAATGACAAAACTGCAAAAAACACACATAAAAACAAATGAGTGGGTACTTAAATGAATGAAAGTTTTACTCATAGTTTCACCAAAACGTAACTTTTGCTTATATAGTTTAGGAACCATGATGATGTTTTGGGAAATTTTTTTATAGATTTTTAAGAAATTTCCTAAAATACAATTCAGTTCCTGATAGCCAAGACCCTTTCTAGGCCAGTCATTTTTAGAAGGACACTTATTTTCTTAGCTTGTTTTATTATAGTCCTATGGCTATTGCCCAATCAAATAATTTTCTTATCTTTTAAGAATATAGTAATATCATTAATTTAAATAATACTATGTCTGTAGAATGAGATTTATTTTCAAAAACAACCCATAAATGGTGAGCTGTTTTTTTAAGCCAGAGAATTATGTCATCTTTCTCTATAGATCTGCCATCATTTGGGCGTGTCAGAGAATCATTACCTGTCAAGTATCACTTGCAGAATAAGACTAACTTAGTTCAAGATGTGGAAATTTCTGTGGAGCCCAGTGACGCCTTCATGTTCTCAGGTCTCAAACAGGTACAGGTTATATCTTGTTGTGTTGCTTATGTAGACACAAAAGTGTGACCAGGAAATGGAGAGCTGTACGTTTGGATTTTATGAATGAACTGATTATGGCTGACTGTCCTCCTTATTGTTTTGATAATCATGAATTTTTAAGCACTTCTAAAGATTAAGTACAACATCATGGAGATCAGATGTGTAGGTTCTTACTACTTAGAAAACAAAAGTCTACAAATCCTTGGACTATATTATAATATGTTAGAATTCCTGAAGTAATCTTCCCTATATTACTGATGTGTGTGAGCACATCTGTGTGTGCATGTGTATATATATGTGTGTGTTTCTTAATTTGAGGCTCGGAGGCATGACTGTGCCAATATTAACAGCCTATTTTTCTTCTATTGGTGAAATTTCATGGAAATATTTATCATGCATAGAACTTATTTACCTTTGGTATGTTTAGATATAATTTTGTATCTATACTTAAAAATAAATTATCCAGGTTTTTTGATTCAGTCAAATCAGAGGTGGAAAAGTTCATCAGGATTTTAAATGAGCAAGCATAATAGGCAAAACCCTGCTTCAGTGAGAGTACTGTCCTTCACTGTCAGAGGGATAACAGAGATACCTCAGTACATGCTTTTTCATTAGCAAGGGTATAATTAAAGGAATAAGCATGTGGTAACACCTGGAAGTATCTACCCTGACTGATTTAACTGTGCTTTGCATATTCTTAGTGCTGCATTTGTTGGTAAATGCAAAATAGAATTATATATAAAATATGCTATATGTCTACTATTTTATATTTATGATATACAGTATTAAGTATAGCACCAGCTATAATATATTGGCACACCTATGCATATATTATTCTTGACACATGCATATATGTGTACTCATTTCTCATTTATAAATGAGTAAGCTTTTCTTGAATATCTTGGTCTTTTCCAGGTGTTGACATATAAATAGTTAGGAAATACAAAGATGACAAAATCTTATCACTTTGTGTCTTTTCTAAAGTATTGTTAAAGATTTTCAAATATCTTTTTTTTCCTGAAGTTATTTACCTTAACACAAAGGTAACATCCTTCATAAGAGAACACTAGGTAGCCAGGTGTGGTGGCGCGTACCTGTAGTCCCAGCTACTGGGGAGGCAGGAGGATCACTTGAGCCCAGGAGTCAGAGGTTGCAGTGAGCTATGATGATGCCACTGGACTTTAGCCCAGGCAACAAAGTGAGACCCTGTCTCAAAAAAAAAGGAACACTGGAAATAAATAGTTTGTCTTATGTTGACATATGTCTACAAACAGACACTCTCCTACAAATTATCCCATAACACATTGTGAATGTAAAATCTTCCTGGGCTAAGGCAGAAAATATTAACCTGTCTAGTGCTGGAATAAGTTGCCTTTGTAGATCTTGGTATAAACAGAGAAATCATGCATGTATTTTTTACACATTTCCTATCTGCTTTGTCCTAACCTCATGCTAATTCAGCCCACAATTTTGTAATCTGTCTGAAAGATGGAATAGGAGATAGAATGAATATTGCACCAGAAGGATTTGAGTATCCATTCTTTCATAAATAATTGATGGTAACAACATACAGGTATTGCATGTATGTGTATTTGATTATCTTTCTCTACAACTTTTTATGATTTAGATTCGATTACGTATCCTACCTGGCACTGAACAGGAAATGTTGTATAATTTCTATCCACTAATGGCTGGATATCAGCAGCTGCCATCTCTCAACATCCACTTGCTTAGATTTCCTAACTTCACAAATCAGCTGCTCAGGCGTCTTATACCTACCAGTATTTTTGTAAAGGTAAGGCTTAGAAATGTTCTGCTTTTTAAATTCAGTGTCTTAAAAACAAACAAAAAGAGGACTTTTTTCATGTAAACTTCACTAAACAATATTTTGAGACTAACAAATGATGATTTTGACTTTTAGTATATGAATTTGGCAATATTGCTATTCAGTTCTCTAGAGTTACTATTATTTTATAGAGTCTAATTTCAGAAATTTTTATTCCCTTACATAAATAATGATTTGTTCTTATAGTATCCTTGAACATGTTTTTTCTTTGGCTTAGTAAAGTATGTTTTCAAATTGCGGTTAGTAACTAGTTTTTAATCAAAATGGATTAACTTTAGATATCCTTGAACTTCTCTAATTCTAACTGTGTAATGCTGGATTTGGGTCTCTTCTGTCAGAAACTATACTAAGTCCCCTGCAGGGCAGCAGTCTCATGAGTAGGTGGGGGATAGGAGGGGAGTGGGGAATGTCTTTTGGGCTGTTTGACTTTTTTGGAGTTTGCTATTCCTAAACTTAGAAGACTATTTTAATCATCTTGGAAGGAGGTATTTGTCAGCGTACAGACCTGGTCACAGCTGTACTGATTAGCTTCTTTGAGATGCTAGAGTTACTTATGATTTTTTTTTTTTTTTTTGAGACAGAGTCTTACTGTGTTGCCCGGGCTAGAGTGCCATGGCGTCAGCCTAGCTCACAGCAACCTCAAACTCCTGGGCTCAAGCGATCCTTCTGCCTCAGTCTCCTGAGTAGCTGGGACTATAGGCATGTGCCACCATGCCCGGCTAGTTTTTTTTATATATTTTTAGTTGTCTAGCCAATTTCTTTCTATTTTTAGTAGAGACGGGTCTCACTCTTACTTAGACTGGTCTTGAACTCCTGACCTTGAGCGATCCTCCCGACTCAGCCTCCCAGAGTGCTAGGATTACAGGCGTGAGCCACTGCGCCCCGCCAGGGAAACAGAGATTTTGGTCCCATCAATTAATCTCTCAGTCTTTTCTCAAGTGCCCAGTAAACCCAAACCTAATCCCAACTACTGCTAGTTTAGTCTTTTGACTTTTGATCAAGGTAAACCTCTTCTGGGTAGTATTTAAATTCATAAGGAAAAGTATCAGAGAATAAACATTCATAAGTTTTAACATAACTAACATGCCCTTTTGAACTGCAGTGATCTCTTTTCTAAATGCATGTACCACTTTCTACTAACTGAGCGCTGCCAAAACTGTTGACTGGAATCCTCAGAGCCAGCTCCTTTATCAGTTGGGGAAACTTAATAATTAAAACTTTTGCCATTCCACAATGTACACATATTATACATATTTCAAAACATCATGTTGTACACTATAAATATATATAATTTTAGTCAATTAAAAATTATTTTAACCTATCACACTAAGAACAATGAGAGATTGGACACTTACTGGACAGTCACTGACTAAAATTTTCTGTCCTAGTGCACCTTTGTACAACTTTAGATCTGTACCATCCAGGAGAGTGGCCACTAGTCACACGAGAGTATTGAAATTTAAGTTAAAATTAAATTTGAAAATCACTTGGGCACACTAGCCACACTTCAGGTGCTCAATAGCTAAATGTGACTAGCGACTACCATAGTGGACAGTGCCATTCTAGAGCAAGTTTGGATCAACATTTTTCTTCCTTTGAATAAAAGAATTCAGTTTTTTAATTGCGCCATGTACTCATTTTCTGCCCCTGCTTGTAAAGCTACGTTTGGCAAGGGTTTAACTAGCTTGAGCCGTTATTTTATTTCTAAAACTTAGCAGCCTCCATCAGTACTAAAAAATTGAGTCAAGAATAAAAGTAAAAACTAGGAAACTGTTATTTCACTCATTCCATTCTCAACTTGAATGTCAGAGACTTGTATATGCGTGTGTGTACCCATCTAGGCACTACAGCCACAGCAGCAGCAAAGCTGAGCAGGAGCGGTGCCTCCACTGCCTCCGGGAAGCCCTCAGGGATCTTTCTGCTGAAAGTCTAGCAATGGCTTTTAACTGTGAAGCCGTGACACTATTCGATCCCATTTTCTGATCTCCATCCTTCTCATACTTTCCCCACAGAGGTCTGCTAGTATACATCTGTGTAATAAAATAAAACTATTTGCAAGAGTTTTATTCTTTTGGTTACCAGATAACTCTCTGGGATGTAACTAACTTGTCAGAAACTTTACAACTAAAAACAGCTTTATAGATACCTTTTATTCATTCATAGCCTTGGCTTTTCTGATGTGATGTTTTAAATTTTTTTAATCAGTGACCATAGAGAAAGGCAATTTTTGTTTTTATCTGCCACTTCCATCCTCGTAGTGTGCATTGTTAGATACTCTGGAATTCAGTGTGAATCACCTTCTCTCAAACAGGAGATTGGGAAACCTTGAATCCCCAAAATGAACTGGTCTATCAGCTCAGGTTTTTGATGGGCTTAAGCTTGAGTCATAGGAGGGCCCTGCACAAGAGAGAATAAAATTTGATCAATTAAGCAAGAATGGTAAACGAGGTGCCATCGGGGACAGACTGACAGTAGCTGCTGGGACGTGAGGTTAAGAGAAGTATAGACTGAAGTGGATTCAGTAGGTGGAGGTGCACGGTCAGCTGATGGTGTCAGAGGGATGGTGTCGGGTGTCACAGCCCACAGCTGTGCCGTGGCTGCCCCCAGGTGCCAGTGAAGAAAGGAGGTGGGGTAACAGAAGGATAATAACCGTTTTTACTTTGATGTTTATACTTGTTTATTCTGGTTTTGTAGAATAGTTTCAAGAACTCCAAAATCCTTTCAATTAATCGAACTTTTGTTGTCATTATTACTTTGTAAAAAAAATTTTGTTTTTCCCACTATCTAGCCACAGGGCCGACTCATGGATGATACCTCTATTGCTGCTGCGTGATGTTCAAAACGAGCCCTTGGCTGTTCTTACAGAGAAGTTAGGAAGAGCTATATAGGTGTTTCATTGCAAACTGTGGCTTTGATCATGGTAAAAAGTTAATCTTTTCTATTTTTTAATGGATATTATACCAACTTTTCAGAGGAACTCATACTTAAAATATTAGGAAAATCTATGCTCTCTTATAGTTTCTCTAATAAATATATGAAATCTGTCATTGTGACATAAAAGGTATCAGATCATTGTTATTGATGGAAGTCGTTTTATGAATAGTAAATTCTATTAAAAGTGATTTATGTGTACAGTATCAGAGGAAAATCAAGCGTCCCAAATATGACTGGACAAAGAGGAAAATATTCCAATATCTGTGCCAGTAAAGTTCTGAATTCCCTGAATCTCTTTCATAGTTGGCTGCACTAGAGATAAATCCATCCTCATAAATTCAGTGTGTGCTCAGAGTATACACACAACGTGAGAAGTTGTATTACTGATATGGAAAACTTCCAGAAAGTTTTAATCAAAGCAGTTTAATTAAGGTGTCAAAAATATCTTTGCCTACCATCAAAAGTGTCAAAAAGGTTCAGCTTGCAGCCAAAATGTGGATCATTTATGAAGCAGCTTCATATTTTTAGAGGTGTTAATAAGATCTTCATCTAGAAGGATCTGAGCTGCCAGGTTCTGATTATAAGCATAATTTCCTAAACTAAAAGTTTTCGGAAAAGATGCAAGGTCTAAAAAAGAGCTTTTGGTTATGTTGTGCAGTTTTAAAAGGACTATTTAAAACTCTTGAAAATTCATGTAAATAAAAATCATAGGGTGAAAATTTTCTTTGTTAAAATATCTTAATAATTTAAAACTACCTGATTTCCTGGAAAATTTTATTATTTAAAAAGTGGAGGCATTGTAAAAAGAAAATAGTGATGTAAATAAACATGTTCTCTTTCAGATTTGCTTGTATATATCTTTTATTTATTTTGAACTTGTTTGATTTCCACTTCATGAAACAGCTTTTACTAAGAACACTGTTGCATGTAGTGGAGAGCAAAGGATTGGAAATTTGGATATCTTTGTTCTAGAACTGGCTCTGCTAAACTTCCCTGAGACTTGGACACTGAATAGGCTGTCTCGGGAGGACGTCCGTCCCCTGTTACAACACAGCTTTTCAGGTGGAGGCCGTGGAGCATGACTCTGGAGTCTGTCTGGGATCCAGTCCTACTTGTGCTGCTTCTGGTGAGGTGACTCTGTTCAAGTTACTTCCCCCCTGTGTATCTCGGTTTTCTCATATATAAGATGTAAATGGTAATAGCACCTATCTCTCAGCTTGTTATGAGGATGGAACGGATTCATATATGAAAACAGCTGGGAACAGTGCCTGACCCAAAGTTAGTGCTCAGCCAGTGTCATCTGTGTTACTGCTTTTTGTGGGAAGGCTGGATAAGGTACTCACTTACCTGTTGGTTAGGTCCATGTTGTCAGAATTTGCTGATACACTTTATGTAATGCACTACATATATGAGTATATACATGTGTACATACATGTATGTATATATGCAAATATATACAACTAAACAAAAGTTTCATGAAATCATACATTCTGTATACTCTTATATTTGTATCCTACTCTGTTTTGTTAAAAAATATCCCTGGCTGTAACCTGGTCGGTTGATTTCATGACCCACTAATGAGGTATAACCTGCAGTTTGAAAAATACTGGACAAAGACCTTTAATGTTCCTTTGAGTACTAAGGTGGTTTGATGCAGGGCTTCCATGGTAACAATCTCATGTGTTAGCACTGCCATTGTCAAACATGAAGTATGTGTTTGAACAAATGGGTCACTGACATACACTTTAAAATTATTAACATTGATGTCAGTGTGATTTATAATTGTGCATTTTACTGTAAAGATAGCCAAACAAACAGGTCAGTGTTTTTTCTTGGTCTTTCTTAGAGTTGGCAATAAAGTAATCCTTTTCCAACCATGGATTCTTCCATATGTAAACTCTACTGTGAATATATTCTGTTTACCTATTTTGAAACTGAAAACTTTAATTCAGAAATACATGAAATCATAATCTACCCTGGGTTAAAAAATCAAAACTCATAGTGTTGTAGGAGCTGTTGATGCACTAAGGTTGTAAGTATCAAGAAGGACTTCACAGTCTTTCTCCCCACACCTCTGTGCCGTCAGCCACGGCCATCTGTCTCTCGTGAGAACATCTGCCTTCTGTCTTGGTACTGTCTTACCGTTTAGCTCTCAGCATTGCTCTCTGCATGTATACACTTTATTCAGGCATATGAATTTTTTAAAAAGCATTATAAATTATGGGGAGGTATGTATAAAAGTTTGACTCTGGTACATGAAGGTTAAGCACCAGTGGATATCCACTGAGCCAAATAAACCTCTCTTTATGAATTTCCCAGCCTTCCTTTATAGCAATACAAAATGGACCAAGACAGCAGGGAGAAATATTCTTAACTGACTTAATTTTGTGTTTTTGTGATACTTAGAGTTCAACTTGCAACTTTGATCACTTCAACTTGGTTTTCTTCATAAGGTCTAAGTTTCCTTATCTTTGAATTCTTCTGAGAATTATGGGGTTTTGTGGACCATGACTCTTACGTTGAATTTTTAAAAATGTCTTTCACATTATTTGAAGGAAAGATTCTTTATTTCTGTTTTAATTCAGTCATTTCCTCCGTGGCTTCACTGAGAATATAAAGTCTTCTAGTCGATACTCCCTAATTATAACTGTTAGGAATTCTGAGTTACAATTTCCACATTGGCATTGTGATGAGAGAGGGTTGGTGCTTCTAAGAAAAAAACACATGCCCTTTTAATGGGAAGGGTCCATGTGGTCCCAGCAAATACCTTTCTGAAGCTCCCCATCTTGGCCTTAAAATCCAGAAAAGGCATCCAGAGTGTCCCAACTCCTAGTTTAAAAGTTACTTCGAGCTGGGTTGTATTATTTAATGGCAGAGTGAATAAATGGTAGTGACTAGTTTTCAAGACGTTGTTGAATGAATATATGATACCAAATAGAAATGTGCACTTTATCTCGTCCTCTCTTTTTTCATGCCGTGTGAATTCAGATCTTCTCCAGCTGAAGCATTAGGAATGAATGCCAAGTAAAAACCACTGGCCCTGTGCATTAAGATATATAAGAAAACAAATTCATACTTTATTGTCCCGGTATTCTTAGATACCCTTTTTTACACTTAAGGGTTTGTTTTGAAACATTTCTAATATTCATGGCGTCCTTTGGTGAGCTCCAAAACCATATTGCCCTTTATTTTAGCAAATAACGCCCTCTCAGATGTGTCTACTAAAGAGCGCCATGAAATTCACCAAAATGAGCAGAAATCCCGTTTTTATGAAAAAGAAAAGGAACTCATAGTTTAATTATGTTCAGGTTCTCCTCAAAGATCAGATTTGTGAGAAACTTTCCCTTCCACTCAATTTACTTATGCCTGAGAACAAGAGAAAGTGGTCACAAGGCCTTATTGTTTCTGCTTTCTGAAGCATGTCTTATCAGAGGGGAAGTGGAACCAAAGTCAAAACTGCCAAGTACTCCTGCATTTCAGGGTACATAAATCATGCAAATTATACCCCAGGCGATTTTTTAAATTCTGTTTTCTCCCCATTGAAGAATGCAAAACTCATAGCAACTTTGAAGTTGATTTTCCATTTATATAACACATCCTAGTCCAGAATGTATCAGCATGCATGACAAATGGAAACTTATGAACATTATCTTTGTTAGGTTGGTAGGGATTTTGAAACTATGTATCTTTTCCAAATGACAATTGCTAACATTTATTGAGTGTTAAGATGTGCCAGATGGGAATATTTTTATCTCATTTAATACTCATTAAAGTGCAATGTGGTCTAGGTAGTCTTAGTATTCCCATTTTAAAGATGTGGAAACTGAGGCACAGAGAGGTTAAATAACTTGCCTAGTGTTCAGGTCATCAACTGCTGCAAAACAGATCATCCCAATGCTTAATGGCTTAAAACAACAATCATTATCTTTTATGGTTTCAGCGGGGCAGGAATTTGGGAATGGCTTGGTTGAACAGTTCTGGCTTGGTGTCACTTGCGGAGTTGTAGCAAAGGCACCACTTGTCGTTAGACCAGTCTTAGGACCTTTCCATGTGGTCACTGGCCTTCCTCACAGCATGGCCATCCCAGGGTATCGGACTGCTTACCTAGCAGCACAGGTCCCGTGAGAATGGAGCTAGCACGGTGGAAGCTGCACTGCCTTTTTTTGACCTTGCCTGGAATTTCACATAACATCACTTCCTCTGTGGTCACCAATCCACCCAGATTTGAGGTGAGGGAACATAAACTATAAACTCCACCTCTTCATGGGGAAGTGGCCTCATCCTAGAAGGTGTGGGACAGGAGCTATTTGGCATCCATCTTAGGAAAACACAATGACACAGCAAGCGGTGGAAGAGCTGGGATTCCAGTCAAGGCACTGCCTGCAGAGCCTTCTGCTTAACCAGGACACCACAGCCACCATTCTCACGCCGCAGTGCTTAGTCCTAAATAGAAGAGTCTTCGACTAAATACGTATGCCTGAGGCACTGGGCATTCTATGAATTAAGACGTTCCCTTAAGTATTGACAGTAAACTGTGTTGCCCGAACTACACATTGAGCATTCCAAGTGTTGATCTTGGGCTTACTGTGGGCCACTTTCTGTGCTGGTTGCTACAGCCAAAAAGTAGTGCCTATTCCTGAAGAACAGTGGTCCCGTAGGAGGACCGCCCTGTAAACAAACTCCACTACAATGTGACAGATGCAACAGAAGTGGGTGCAAGACTGGTGAACTGACGGGATGTCTGAGATTCACTTTACAATACTCCAGAAAACACACAAAAAATACCTAGATGACACAAGATTTGAAAAATGTCGATAATTGTTAAATATGGGTGAAGCGCGACTGGGGGCTCATTATACTATTCGCTCTCCTTTTGGATAAGTCGGAAATTTTCCATAGTTAAAAAAAATAAGAATAAAAGATACAAGGTAGAAAGGAACCCCTGGGAAGGTGATTACGTAGAGGGTGAGGAGGAAGCCGCAGGGAAGTTGGGCCTCCTCGAGGAGTGACATTGGAGTTGTTTTTGTTTCATGTTCACGATAAAATTATTCTGTTTTTGTTGTATCGGAATGCATTTCTATCACCCATGAACAGATAATGCCATGCGAACTGGGTTTGGGAGCCCATAGAAAGGCTCGTAAAATAAACAGCTCAAGGAAGAGCTTTCCAGGTGATGAAAGGGTTTGCTGGCATCGGCCCCTGCAGCGCCGCGTGCCAGCGCTGTGGACACAGGCTTGCCTGCGGTGCGTGACGCTGGTGTTCTTTTTTCCACCCTGGGAGTTCATATTCGGTGATTAGAGAACTGGGGAGAAGGGATGAAACGAAAGTGTGCCGGCCCGTCGCCATCACTGCTGCTGGAGAGCAGTTCTAGGATTCGGGGATGAAGGTTGTCTTCTTTCTGGTAAAGCTCACCAGGTTGAGGAATTGTGGTTTGCAAAACATTTGGTCTAGGGGGTGAGAAATAGAAATAAAATCCTAAGCCCCCCAACTGACTGACCAGACCCCCTCTTGGCCACACAGACCAAGACCCTAAAACTGAGTTCCCAGCCGTGACGGGGCTTCCTTCCCCAAGGGTGAAACACAAGCAGCCCTGCTGGTCCCCATTGGCTCCTCCCCTTCGCAGGGTCCCTTCCGGATAAGGGCCATTGGACCATGGAGAGGTTCTGACCGGTCCAGTGTCCCCTGCTTCACCTTTTGATGTCAGAGGGCAGAAAACTCCACCCTCGGCTCATGCTGACCCACCGTTTTCTGAACATGGATCCCAGGAAGTGGCAGGAAGCTCAATTTCTCATGCCCGTGTTTCTCCTTTCATAAATATTCATGACCCCTCCTATAGGTTGCTGAGTGTGTGTATTTGGCCACCCCCTCAGCGTAAACTCCTGTCCGCATGACCTTTCCCTCCAAGTGGGAGTTTCAGGCTTCCGGCTGGAGGCTCTGCTTCCCAGCCTATGGACATGGCCACCCTGTAGGCCACAGCACTTTGTGAGAAGAATTAAAGCTCTGCTTTCCAAATTTATGAACCTTGTCATTCTTCAGTTGACAGGGGATAATTCAGCAAGCATCATCTCAACAAAGGACTGAATTCCAAATGCCAAGTTTAAGAGCAACAATAAGAAATCCTCCGTTCAAGATGAAGTAATGAATTACTTAAGCGTAGGATGGTGGGAACTCCATGAAGCTTTTAAAATCAAATAGGTGGGAGTTTTTTTGTTTGTTTTGTTTTTTAGGGAGACAGAGCCTCTCTCTTTTGCCCTGGGTAGAGTGTAGTGGCTCACTGCAACCTCAAACTCCTGGGCTCAAGCGATCCTCCTGCCTCAGCCTCCCGAGTAACTGGGACTATAGGCATGCGCCACCATGCCCAGCTAATTTTTCTGTTTTTTGTAGAGACAGGGGCTCACTCTTGCTCAGGCTAGTGATTTTTTTTCTTTTTTATTTAGAGATGTTAGTGACCATCAGTTGGTCAGACTACATTTACAACATTTTCTCCACTTCTGTTTGCCATCCTGTATTTCATTTTATTTTTTCATTGCGACAATTTCCAAACATACACAAAAGTAGAGACTATGACAAACTTCCAGGCTTGCACCCAGCTTCACCATTAATGCTTCGCCCTGTATCGTCTGGCCCCACTCGAGGGATAAAATGACTTTTTAAAACACATAACCACAATGCATTATTTCATCCAATAAATTAAAAATAATTTCTTAAAATTGTCTAACATACGATATATATTTAATTTTCCCTGATTAACTAAGCAGTCTTTTTACAGCTGGTTAGTTAGAGTCAGGAGCCAAACAAGGCTCATCATTATATTTAGTCATAGCTTAAATCTTTTTAAAGTTTCATTTAATGTAGAACAGTTCCTTCTCCTTTTTTATCCCTTATCTTTGACTTGTTGAAGAAATGGGGTCAGTTTTCTTGTAAAATATCCTACATTCTGGATTTAGCTAATTGCTTCCCCAGGGTGTTTATGTAACTTGTTTCTCTGTCTCCTGTATTTCCAGTGGCCTGGGAATTGGACTTGAAAGCTTGCCTGAGTTCATGTTCTTTCCCTCTGCCCTGCTTCCTTCCTTCCCTCCCTCTTTTTTTTTTTTTTGGATAAGACCATCTCATAGGTGATATATTACACTTCCTATTGCCACACATAATGTCTGGCTGTCTCGCTGTCAGTGATGATAAGATTGATCAATGGGTGTAGAGGATGACGCCTAATCCCTTTATTATAAGGTTCAGCTAAACACTCATCAATGCAATTGTCTTAATGGATGTTTAGCTGAGTTTTGTATTTAACTTAATTAAATATAAGTTTTTAAATTAGAAGTTATTTAATTATAAGTTTCAAAATGTAATTTAAAAATGTTTTGCATTCATTGCCTGGAATTCTGTATGGAAACTTTTTTTCCTCATCTACTAGGTCTATTTAATTATCCTAAAATATAGTTCCTGTAGGAAAAAGTTGTTTTGGGGTTTTTTCGAGGGAAGAAGGAGGTTAGACAGGGTCTTGCTCTGTTGCCCAGGCTGGATGGAATTGCTGGGTTCAAATGATCCTCCTACCTCAGCCTCCCGAGTAGCTAGGACAACAAGCAGGTGGCATCACGCCTGGCTAATTATTTAAAAAAATTTTTTTTTTTTGGAGAGGCTAAGTCTTGCTATGTTGCTCAGGCTGGTCTCAAACAATCCTGGCCTCAAGCAGTCCTCTGCCTTGGCATCCCAAAGTGCTAGGATTACGGGAGGGAGCCATCGCACCCGGCTGGAAAGAGAATTTTTAATAACAATTCTTTCTCTTTATTTACAGTTTTCAGAGTAGTGGGTTGGTGTCCTCCCTATCTCTAATGCTATCCAAGAGCTTTATTTACTTTTGGGTTATTTGCCCTCTCCTAGTCTTGCCTTCCCTATTCTTAAGCAATAATAATGTAGATGGAAAGCCTGGCCGACAGGAACCTCAGGCAGGTGCCAGGGGCAGCTTGGGCAGCAGCCTGCACCTCCTCTTGCTGGAAAGCACGCTGCATCCGGCTCCCTCCGAACTTACACCCATGCGCACCTTTTCAGGGCTTCCGCTCTGAAAAATAAAGTTCACTAGGAATCTTCAGCTGTCAGGATAAAATCAACACGACAACGTCTACAAACATGAACCTTGATCAACCACACACTTAAAACCAGTATTAATTTATAGGTGTCCTAAATGATGACCTTGAGAAATAAATGCAATAACCCTGACAAGGAGGAGAGATTAAATTACGTCTCATAAATGTATTTTATGTTCATTCTTTGAAAACGGGTAATCATTGAATGATGCATCTTCTACCACACACAACCCTAACAGATACACGAACTCCCACCTGCAGTGTTTTATTTTTCAGGTTAATTATTCATCCTCCTGTATCTGCGAGTAGCGTGTTGACTGTTCTCACAGGCAACTCCGAGCGTGCCGGGTAATCAGAACCTTTCACCAGTGGTGCTTGCTTTTCACTCACAGAAAATTAAACTGGCCTCGCCTCTTGCAGAGGTTCGCCTCGAGCATAAAGCTGTCTCACCCCAGGACGACGGGGGTGACCGGTTCCCAGTTCAGCGGAGCATAAAGAAACTTCCAAAGTGGTTAGACAGGCCGGGTGACTTCAGGACAATGAGCCTTTGTGTTTTAAAATGGGAACCCAGCTGTGACGAGCCGAAAGGCTTTCTTGCATTTGGCGGAGACAAACCTGCAGACACGGGCGCAGGTAGAGCGGTCCCCGCCGGGTGTCGCTGCCGCGGGATCGGGACGGGGCGAGGACCCGGCGCGGCCCCTCCCCCGCTCGCGGGGAGCCCCACCGCACGTGGGGAGCGCCTGTCTAGTAAGCGGTTTGCAAAGCCGTCCTAGGAGGTGAAGCGGTGTTATTAATAAATTGACCTTTTCTTTCTAGAAGGAAACAGTCCAGGAAGAAAGGGCCGTCTCGCTCAGACCCTGCTCTCTGACCCCCGCCTCGCGCCGCTCGCCCACTCCCCCCACTCAGACGCCCACCTGAGGACAGGTAGGGGACGCGGTTTTCCAGAAGAGAGTGACTGGCATTGAAGAGGAGGCCAGGGAGGGAGCAGGGATCGGTGGCCCCGCCTCTGGGCCAACTCAGGTGTCTCTGGAATGTCCCCGCCCCGAGTAAGAGCCCCGGTCCCGGCCCTCCCCTGCTGTTTGCGCTGTTGGGTGCAGAGCTCTGCACTGGGGCCCTCCCCTGCTGTTTGCGCTGTTGGGTGCGGAGCTCTGCACAGGGGACCCCCGGCGCGGCCTGCAGCCTCCCGACACATTTTCTGGCTGAGAACGGCCCTCTTCCCTAATGAAATCACCTTTATTCGGGATATGTAGGTCTGTCATAGGGAGATTCAGTGTCGAATAACATGAAAAAATGGTCACTGTATATTGCTGAAGGAAAAAAGCAAGTACAAAACACCATGTGTAATACGATCTTGTGTTGTCAGACTAAACAAAACAAGCACACACTACACAAATACATGCGAGAAGGAAAACATCCATACATCAAACCATTGTTTTTGGATTGCTGGATTATATAAGGCGATTTTAATTTTCTTTATGGAATTTTTTTGTTCTGAAATGTTTTCTACAGTAAACATGGTTCCCTCCCCAACAAGAAAACATAATAAATGGGGTTTTTGGTGTGTTTTTTGAGACAGAGTCTTGCTCTGCTGCCCAGGCTGGGATGCAGTGGCCTTATCACAGCTCACTGCAACCTTGAACTCCTGGGCTCAAGGGATCCTCCTGCCTCAGCCTCCTGAGTAGCTGGGACTACAGATGCGTGTCACCACGCCCAAGTAATTTTTGTAAAGATGGGGTCTTGCTCTTGCTCAGGCTGGTCTTGAACTCCAGCAATAAATGTTTATTTTTAAAAGGAACGTAAGATCACATCACCAGGGGGAAGAGAGCCAGTAGATGGGTCCTGTGCACAAACTTGCTCCTGAGTGACCCATAACAGTGAAAGCTACATACATGTTCTAGGATGAGGATTGCAATTAACAAGGGTATGTTCCCGGCACTGAGCTCTGTTTCTATTTGGACAAGTTCCACTCATAGGAGTGGTAGGTGGCTCCCTGGCAAGATGATTGAAGAAAAGGTCTAAAAGCGTAACCCTGACATTCCCTTTGGGTGAAAGCATTGTTAGGTGTCTGAGACAAGGTACGTTCTATTCAACACTGAAGTACAAGTCTGTTTGCTCATGAGCTGTCGCCACAGACCGGCCTGAGAAACACCCAGCCCGGAGGCACAGGCCCGGCTCAGGCAGGTTGTGTGTGGAGGGAGAGGGACCGACCAGAAGACAGAAAGATATATTTTTGAGGATTCGTTATTTTCCCTCTAAAAGGCCAAACCCGGAATGTCCACCCCCATTCCAGTGGCCAGAATTGGCTGCAGAGAAGGTGGGGAACACAGTCTCCTGGGTGCCCAGGATGGGGAACAGCGAGGCGGACACAGCACCGTCTCTGCTACAGGGGCCCTGCAAGGCGCAGCTGAAGCTCCCGCTCCCTGGATGGCCTTCAGGGTCCCCCTCGTCCACCAGACTCCTCTAGCATGTCCCATGTGGGTACCCCTCTCCTGCGTCTTTAAGGGGTGTGTTCTCTCAGCCAGATGGGAGCTCTTGGTTCTGTGTCTCTCTCCTCCCCCATGCCCAGCACAGGAGGGGGTTGGACACGGTGTCAGTAGCCAGGAGGCGACTTAGATGCTCACAAGTGTGCAACCTGTGCCGTCCTGCACATTACTAAAATCAGTTCCATGAAATACCACGGTTTGCCGCTCGGTTGTTAACTCAGTGACCGAACAAGATACAGAGAAGAAAGAATCCAAAAAGGATTGGGGGACCAAAGTCAGCTGCCTTATTGATTTGTGAGTAGGAAGAACCCCCCACCGCCACCAGCAGAGTCCCTGGAAGTATAGCAGGCTACCTTCAGGGACTTACGTCCCGAATAGCTGCAGAACACAGATCTAGCTGCTCGTCGGTGATGTCATTGCTTGGTGGAGTTAGAAAAAGATTTATTCACTGATCAAGGAGAACTTTAAAAAAAGATTTTCAGCATCCTGAATGCTAAAAATGGAATTAAAAGGTAGCTAATCCTTGTAGAATTGCTGACTTACCCTTTTCTATTTGTAACTGAGATAGGGCAGACGTCCTGGACCTTAGCAGAATTTAACGTTGCAGGGCTCATGCTCAGTGCAGCCAGTGCTAGGAACACCCTCCTGCCAATGAGCAGCTCGCTCTGCCTTCTGCACAGCCCTTCACGGGATCCCATTCAGTGAAGGCGTGTGGCACAAGTGAACGCCTCTGAGCTACATGCACGACCCTTCCTGGTCAGACACCTCGGGCTGACAGCCGCCCGTCTCCTCAGTCATTGATGTCTGACTCCAGCACAAATCCCGTGGAGGCAGTTAGGACGCGGTGGGCAAGCTGGTAGGAGAAACACCAGAAACAAATGTCCTTAAGAGGCACCTTCCCTTGGACGTTGACCGGGTCCTCTATCTGCTCACGTATCCCTTACCACCCCTGGGAAGACGACGGAGTGGGAAACCTGCTGGACATGTCTAGTCATCTCAACCCAGAGCCCTATGTGTGCATGGATGGAGAGTTTTATTCTTGTACCCTGAATTGTTCATTCATTCACTCATTTAACAAATCTTTATTTAACACTAAGGATGTGTCAGGTGCTCTTTTAGGCCAGTCCAGGTATATCCGTGAACAAAATACACCAAGATTCCTGCCCTCATGGGTCTTGAGGACAAATAATAAACCATAAATATAATAAATATCAGAAAGTATTTTAGAAGGTGATAAGTGCTATGGAAAAAGACATAGAGCAGGGCGAATGGGGTGCTGGGAAGGGGGTTGCCATGGTAACTGGGAGGCCGGAGTGTGACTCACTGAGAAAGGAGCATGAAAGCAAAGACAAACAAAAGAGGAGGTTAGCTCTGAGCAGCTGGAGCAAGAGCATTCCAGCACAAGAGCTGGCTCAAATGCCGTGAAGCAGGGCTCGCCCGGCAGGCTTGAGGAATGTCTGGTCACCGTGGGAGCAGAGAGAGCAAGGGCTCCAGTGGAGGGCCATAAGGTCAGAGAGTGTTGACCTTGTAGGACATTCCCAGTCATTGTATGGACCTGACTTTTCCTCTGGAGGAAACAGGAACCATTGCGGGGTTGAGCGGAGGGGCGACCTGCTCCAACCCAGCTTTCGCAAGACCACTCTGACTACTGTATTGATTCTGGGGTGCAAAGGGCCGATGTTGTGAGGATCCCCGTGTCATGGCGAGAGGAGTAGCAGTGGAACTAGTGAGGGGGGTTGGATTCTGGAGAGAATTAGAGTGACTTGCCCAAGATCACACGGCTAGTTAGTGGCAGAGCCAGGTGAGAACCCAATTTTCCCAAATTACAATTCCATGCTTATTCCTCTACCCCTCCTCTTCATTCTTTGGGCATCCAATGGCCAGGTTGAGATGAAGGTTTTTGCATGTGATTTTTGGTTGTCTTGGAAGTATCAGTGCATCCTAGTATATGTCTAGCTACCTAATCTCAGCATGGCTCTATTGGAAATGTTCTGGGGCTAGAAGGTCGTATGTCAGACACCCCTCTTTGCCACTCACATTGACACTCACATTGGTGACTCTGATCTGTTGCTTGGCATGTGCATGGAGTCAGTTCTTTTTAAATTTCCAGTCTTATATGGCCGGGAGGGATTCTCAGGGCAGACATGTGGAGGTGTTTCAGCTTTTGTAATAGATTGAAGAAGCGGGTCTAGATTTAGGCTTCTGGCTTAGGAGATGCTGTCAATAACCTAAAGGGATTCAAAGTCTTAACTAAACAGGAGGGGATACTCCAGTCTGGCCACAGCTTCCTAAATGTGCCTTCTAGCAGAGCAACGAGACTGAAAATGCCAACAAAATATGGTTTATTCACTGCTGTCTGCAGCTCCTGCAACCATCCCAGATGCATTAGAAGGGACTTCATGAATATTTATTGCTTACGCAGGTAAGCTTCAGACCTGCTCTTTGGAAATGCTTTGATTCCTCTTTCCTTTTCTTTCCTGTCTTCTGTCCTTTCTTCCTCTGCTTCTTTTTTCACTTTTACATCCACACCGAGATCTCCTCCCTCACCCTACTCCACACCCATTTGTCATTTGCCCGCAATCAAACCACAGTCATTAAAAAACTGGCCCACCTGAGTGACAATAAAGCCACAGGCCACAGCCATCTATAATACCTAGAAGCTTCTCTGTCCATCACAACAAAGCCTTGAGGCTGTTGAAGGCAGGAACGGAAGCACAAACGTGTGAAACCAGCCAGGTGTGGCCTTTATTCTCATCCCCAGCTCCACTCGAACTTGAGATTTACTGTAAGCCACATAACGTGCCTTCAGGACACCAACGATTCCTGTATGGGAAGGAAAAGCGCTACCAGACGCGGTAGGCAGAGGCGCTGCGTCTCCGTGGAACAGCGCAGGCAGACCACGCCTGCGTCCCTTTGCAACAACGCTGTTGTCTGTCACCAGGTTTCCGCGTTCTGCGTGCCAGCGAAGACTCCAGCTGTGTCTTCTGCTGGAGACACAGAAAATCGTGCCGTTAGAGGACTCTTCAAATAAAGTATAACGCACATAATGATAATATTTTGCTTTTCGGAAACTTCTTCAAAAACCTATGGCATTTTCATTGATCACAAAACCGGGAATTGAGCCACCTGCCCAAAGCCTTTGACCAGGACAGTTGTAGTAGACGCTGGACAATGGCCCTGAGAGATACAACTCACCCTCCCTCGCCGTCTGTTGTTCTGTTCCAGAACTCCTGTTTGTGAGAAAGCTGTATTTTCTGCATCTGGAATCCTGGTCTTCTTCATCAATGTAAGAAATGCTGAGAGGCGTGGATGGGGCTGCCACGTCCCACAGTTCCATCCACACCGAGTCACTGTGATGCTGGTCACTCTGCGGAGGCCCTGCGTGGACAGAGGCCAGCCCCAGGGGATCTGGGAAACGCCTCCTGCACATCCTTGCTGGCCACGTGTAACGTCTGCATCTCAGTGACAGCTACCTGCATGATTTTGCTGTATTTTCTCTGCAGCAAACAATAGGACGGACTTTAATTTCTCATTGAAAACAAGGCACAAGGATGTGATCGAGTTATCAGTCAGTGACAGACACATGGAGTCCTGGGCGTCCAACTCTCCTTTGAAGCCCTCAGGAGGTATCATTGGTGTCAGCATGTGCCCCCGGTAGGCCATAGGAGCGCTGCCTGTGCAGCTGGCCTGCCCACAACTCCTAAAGCACCCACGTGTCAGAGAGGACCTTTCTATGTTTGTTGGAGGGAGGCCTGTTGAACTTCGTCACCACGTTGTGGTGCCAGCAGTGTCACGTGGGGCTCTCCCTGCTACTCGGCTGCTTGGCTGCAGCAGTGTCCGGGGCATGCCCCCATCAGATAGCACCCGCTGCCTGCCTCTCCCCTCCTGCTGGACACTTCTCTGTGGCGGCAGAGGACTCCTGGGGACCTCTTGGCACCCACACTTACTCCCTGTCCCACCTTGCTGGGCCCTGGGAGCTGGAGGCTGCACGTGGGCAGGGGAGGCTGCTGCTGTCTCGGCATCTGGTTTCCTGGTGGCTGCCTGGAGACACCCCACAGAGATAAGGAGATGAGGAGTTGGTGTCCCGTGGGGCAAACGCTAGTCAAGGCAGATGGCAGTCAGCGGGTGAATTCTCTCTTCCTCCCCACAGGGACTGTCTCATGTACTGTGCAGTTTCTTCAGCCTCTCCAAGGACATCCCGTGAGACTGAAAAATCAGCGGTGAGTGCATCAGCTCAGCAATGCTCTTGTATTTGTCCATTTGTTCTCCCTCTTTCCCATCTCTCCTTCTCTCGCTGCCGTTTCCTGGGGCGGCTCTCCCCAGTAAAGTGTTAGCACAAATGCCTGTTCTGCTATCTAGGGAATCCGGGCTAAAATAGGTTTATTCCAGAATATCTTGAATTCTTTTTTCCAGTTTAAAAACTTGTTTGTAAAATTTTTGACCTGGGTCATTCATGTTCTTACTACTTTTACTATGTTATTTATAAAAGTAATTTATACTCATAGTAGCAAATTTGGAAAATGCAGAAAAATATAAAGAAGAAAATGAAAATAATTCAAAATCCCATTACTGAGTGATAAAGACTCTGAACATTTTGGAGAATTTCTTTCCAGTCTTTATTCTTTACTTCCTAAGTAGTCTTTCCCCCAAACAGCCAGACTTATTATTTTCAAACTATGTCCCATGCTTGACAGTAGACCCGCTTGCAGATTTTTATGTGGCCAACTTAAATTGGAATAATACAAACCCATAGGGTGAGATTCCTAAGTGTATTTTCAGAAATTAATGGAAATTCCCAAGGTGCCTAACATGCTTCAAAATGCTTTAGTCATTGGCAGATTTTCTGAACACATGTGGAACTACGCTGTTCCTCCTTTTCCCCGCGTGTACAGTGGCACTAATAATAATCTCTCACAATGATGCTCCGGGAACAATAAGGCATGGGCAGGGAGCTGACGCTGCAGCGCTATAAATAAGTTCTAAAATAAGAACCGTCACGGGGCTCAGATGAGAGATGCTAGGCAGTGAAAGTGATTATTGCTAAAATAAAGAGTATTCGTGTTGGTGTATTGGGAGCCATGATAGCATTTTGGGAGACTGTGATGTAGTTATTAATAGCACAGACTTTGTGATTAGCGAATCCTGGCTTCTCTACCTGTAAGTTGTTTGACCTTTGAGTATTACTGAAACTCTTTTAGTTCCAGTTCTCTCATCCGAAATGTGAGCATTATCATAGACATGTTGCAGAATTGTTCGTTTATTTATTCAACAAGCATTTGCTCAATACCAACTATTCAGCAAACGTATGTTCAGCAGGTCGTGGTGTTCTGGGGTACAGTAACGAACAACACAGACAAGGTCTCAGCTCTTTTGGAGCCTGCAGTCATAGCTCAGTAAAGGATAATTAGCGTCATTACCGCCACTGCCACCGCCACCATCATCACTGTTATCATCAGTGAAATGTCCCCTCTGTTGAATATTGATTTAAGAACATGGTTGGCCCCAGAGCACTGCATTTTTTAAATTAAACTTTTTATTTTGAGATAATTAGAGATTCACAGGCATTTGTAAGAGATATAATGGAGGGATCTTTTGTGACTTTTCCCCAGTTTTTCCCAGT
This sequence comes from Avahi laniger, assembly GCA_963575035.1. NCBI lineage: Eukaryota > Metazoa > Chordata > Mammalia > Primates > Indriidae > Avahi > Avahi laniger. The sequence goes on along the minus strand of CAUYSK010059152.1, from coordinate 17,398 downwards.
GGTAATTACAAAGCTAGAGTACAAGATCACAACAGGATATAACATTGATACACTCCACCAGGTCTTACTCAGATTTTCCCAGTTCTATTTGTAGTGTGTGTGTGTGTGTGTGTGTGTGTGTGTGTGTGTGTGTAGTTAGTTCCAGGCAATCTTATCACCTGTGTAGGTTGATGTACTCATCACTGTAGTCGAGATACAGAACCGACCCGTCTCTCCAAGGATTCCTTGTGTGTTTTTCTATAACCAGATCCACCTCCCAACCCCACATGGTTCCTCTGGCAACAACTAACCTGTTCTCCATTTCTATGGTTTTGTCATTTCAAAAATGTCATGCAAATGGAATAATGCAATTAATGTAATTTTGGGGCATTAGCATTTTTCACTCGGTGTAATTGCCCAGAGGTTCATCCAAGTAGGTTTATGCATCAACAACCGGCTCCTTCTTACTGCCGGTCACTATCCCGTGGTGGGTGGACCACAGCTGTCTACCCCTTCACGCACGGCAGCACATCTAGCTTGTTTCCGGTTTTTGAATTTTATGAACAGAGCTGCGATGAATATTTGTTTACAGGTGTTTATGTTAACACAGTTTTTGTTTCTCTGAAATAAATTCCCAAGTGTGCGATGACTTGGGTCTTATGGTAATAACATGTTTAGTTTTATAACAAACAATCAAACTGTTTTCCAGAGTGGCTGCACCGTTTACATTTCCACGAGAAATGTAGGAGTGATTCAGTTTCTCTGCGCCCCTGCTGTCCTTTGGTATTGTCACTATTTTTTATTTTAGCCATTCTGATAGGTGTGTAGTGATCCCTGCAGCTCACTGTGGCTTTAATTTGCATTCCCTGAGAGCCGATGGTGTCGAGCATCTTTCCATGTGCTTATTCGCCCTGTAAATAGTTTTCAGTGAAATGTCTGTTCACTTTTTTTGCACATTTTCTAACTGGAATGTTTAAACTGTTGAGTTTTGAGAGTTCTTTATATATACTAGATACCGGTCCTTTGTCTGACATGTTGTTTATCAATTTTTGTCCCAGGCTGTAGCCTGTTTCTTCATCCTCTTAAAAAAGAGAACAGAGCAAATGATTTTAATTTTGATGAGATCCGATTTATCAATTTTTCCTTTTCTGTGTTATGTTTTTAGTGTCAAGTCTAAGAACTCTGCCTAGCCCTAGAGCCTAAAGATTTTCTCCCATTTTTTCCTAAAAGTTTTATATCTTTTGTTTTAAGTTTATTTTAAGGGTCTTGTTCTGTTGCTCAGGCTGGAGTGCAGTGGCCTCATCATAGTTCACTACAACCTCAAACTCCTGGGCTCAGGCAGTCCTCCTGCCTCAACATCCCAAGTAGCTGTGACTACAAGATACATGTCACCACCCGTGGCTAATTTTCTATTTTTTGTAGAGACAGGGGCTTGCTCTTGTTCAGGCTGGTCTTGAACTCATGGCCTCAAGCGTTTCTCCTGCCTCAGCCTCCCAAAGTGCTAGGATTACAGGCATGAGCCACCGTGCCAAGACTGATTTCCTTTTTTAGGAACTCCAATGTTATGTTGTTGAATTTCCTTTGTCTATCTTCTATATCTTTTTTAAAAATCCTTTTTCTTCTTTATTTCTGTTTGATTTTTCATTTTCTCCTTTCTAATCTCAATTTCCCTTGCTATGCTTTCTGTGATGTTTATTTGCTCTTGTGTAACTTCTAGCTTAGTCTTAATTTTTATTTAATTTTTTAAATAAAAAATTTAACCTAGGCTGGCGTGGAGTGGAATGATCACTGTAGGCTGAAAATCCTGGGCTCAAGCACTCCTCCTGCCTGACTTGCACCGCCTTGCCTAATTTTTTTTTATTATTTATTTTTTTAGAGACAGGGTCTCACTGTGTTGCCCAGGATGGTCTTGAATTGTCAACCTCAAGTGATCCTCCCACCTCAGCCTCCCAAAGCACTGGGATTACAGGCATAAGCCACTGCACCCAGCTAATCTGAATTTACAAAATATTATTTTCTATTTTTTTCTGAGCCCTCAGATTTTATTTGACACATGTCTATTGTTTAGTGATCTAATTTCTGAGATTTTTAAAATTTATTTATGCTATGTTTCTGTAGCTTCTATAGTTTTTAAAATTTGAGCTCATTTTATATTAGGACACATTTTTCATTTGCTTTGTGGACATATATTTCCAGCCTTTTCTGTGCCTTCTGATCTACTAATACAATATTCAGTTCATTTTCCTTTTTTCTTTAAAATATCTTTGGATAGGGCTTGATTACATTTCTTTTTTAAAGTTTATTTTTATATGAGATGGGTTTTCCTGTAGTTTTAGGATAATATTTTCATGCAGAGCGTAGGAAATAGACCACTGTAGCTTTCTGGCTTGAAGCCTCCCTGTTCTTTCCTTATGTCAAAGTTTTCTTAAAAATGGCCATTCTCTTATCCACACCCGCAGCTATTAGCTCTTCTTCCTTTGCACCTCCACCCGCTCTCTCTTTACACCCAGTGCCCTGATCTGATCAATCTGGATACCACTGCCAGAAGCATTTTTTTAAAATTCAGGATAGGTCCTTTTCCTTCCAGAAGAGAGTTTTTGCTGAGTGTTTCTGAGGTCCCTGAGGACCTAGGTCATCCCAGCGTCCTCTCGGAGAGCGGCCCTCTCATGGGAAGGGGAGTTGTTGTTGGCAAGGTCTGTGTTATAAGCAGTGGCTCTAAGGCTGATTCTGGAACTCTCAGTTAACACTGGCTCGCAAGACTAGATTTATGCAGCTCTTCCCAAATCTGCAGTTAGTGGCATTAACTATGTTGGGAGTATTCACACCGCAAAAATCAGCAAGCACGGCAAGTCAAGTTTGGTTACGTTTGCTTGTTTCGGAGAGCTGACTCATCAGCACGTCACTGGCTCTTGGCACCACGAGGATTCCCCGTCTTCTGCCCTTGGAGTCTTCGCCCAGCTGCGAGCCCCAACGGGTTATGAGCAGGTTTTGTTGATAGTTGTGGTTTGGTCCTGCTCACAATTATTCTGGGGTTCCCGGGGAAACTTTACCACCTAATTTTATTAAAAATATTGTCTAAAAGTTGCTTACATGTTGTCATCCTATTACTATGGGTATTTGGAAAGATGTATGATGGTCTTGCCCAGACTGATAGGCCACAGAAATATTTCCTAATGTTATTGGTAACAGCAATGTTTTCATCTTTACAAAACAGTAATAACATTTTTATGCTTTTGTAGTAGCACTGTATGGTTTACATAGTTTTCACTTCATCCCCTTATGAGATAAAGCAGATGTAATTTCGTTTTGTGGACGAGGAAACTGTGGCCTATAAAAGTCAAATGATTTGTCCATTTATAGCTAGTAAGTGGCAGAGCTGGAGTTTGGGCTCAAGTTTTCTAACACAAATCCAATGATCTCTATCGAAGTATAAATACACTTGCAAAAAGTGCTCAATTTGAACTAATATATTATCAAAATCTAGGACAATGTTCAGATTTTGGCCTCTGATAGACTAAATATCCAAATATTTGACTGAATTGCTTAATTAGTCACCCTTGCCTGGAAACAACTACCCTTGCCAGCATCTCCACTTCTGTAAATTGTACCCACCCTTCTGGGCACTCACACCGGAAGCCAGGAAGCGGGGCAAAGAGGTATTCCCTCTGTACTGTAGTTCAGAAATGCCAGAAAGCTGTCTTTCCCCTTCTCATACCCTCCATGCAAATTCCTCCTGGCTCACTGATGCCTGAAATTCCATAACTTATTGCTTTGGCTTAACGCCAGGGGGAAGGGAAACCATGTAAGTTTCTTCTTTTCTAGTGATGACTCTGTGCCAGGAGCTGTTTTATTTATACTCTATATCAATCTTATGCTTTATACGGCAGACTTTGAGATCATCAGACGTTGGCATGAACAGAAAAAGAACCACACCACCCCTCATTTGTTCCCAAACCTTTACTAGGTCTATGTTTTCTGTATCCCATCAGCCACATCTAGGGAGATGGAGTCACGTGTCTGTCCATGAACAGGGATCATGCCAGTTCTAGGGAATAGGGATAACACAGTGAACGAAATGGACAAAATGCCCTGCTCTCATGGAGGTTATATTCTAGTGGCTTCCAGAAGACTTTTTAAAAGATCCTAATGGATATGCTAGAATTAAATAACACATATCTGAAATAATAAAAAAATCATTAGATAAGTTTAACTACAGAAGAAAGGACCAGTGAATCTGAAGACAGATTTCAGATTTAATTTCTGAAGACAGAAAAGAAATTATTCAAGCTGAAGCAACTAGAGTAAAAGATTTTTTAAAAAAATAAACAGTCTCAAAGATTGTGAGACAATATCTGACATGTAATTAGAATCCCAGAAGAATAAGAGAGAGAGAACGGGGCCGAACATTTATTTGAAGAAAATGTTGGCCAAATTTCCAAATTTGAGATAAAGCCCTTCAACTCGTAGACCCTAAAGCTCAGCAAATCCCAAGCAGGACAAATTCAAAGAAAACTATCATTAGGCAAATCATTGGCAAACCGCTAAGAACCAGAGATAAAGAAGCTAAAGGGAAAAAGACACATTACATGTAGGAGAACAATGATCAGAAACAATGGCGGCAGAAGACAATGGAAAAACATGTTGAAAGTGCTTACGGGGAAAAACCCTGTTAAACCTAGAATTTTATAACTAGTAAAAGTATCCTGAGTTAGCCAAAATGAAGCTAAGTGAATTATCTGGATTGTTTGATCAATGGAAGCACTGGTTTGGATAATTTAGGCTCCGAAGTGTGTCAGGTGAGCAGTAGAGCATGATTTGGAGCCAGCCTGTCCGAGTCCGATTCCTGACTCCAGTGCCAACCACCTGGGCGAACCAGGGCAAGTTCCTCAGTTTCTCTCTGCCTCACTTTCCCATCTGTAACATGAGCATGATGATAATATCCCCCTTACATGGTATTGTAAGGATTAAGTGAATTATTTAATTTCTACCCATCCAGGGGATTTTTTAAATATCTTTTTGGTTTTGACTTCTAGTTTAATTCTATTAATGGTCCAAGAACATATTTTGTATAACTTCAATTCTTTTAAATTATAAAGGTTTGTTTAATATCTCAGGATATAGTCTATCCTGGTGAATGTTTCATAGCAGTTGAAAAGAACGTGTATTTTTTTGTTGGTGAAGAGTTTTGTAAATGTAACCAGGTCCAGCTGATTGACGGTGCTGTTCAATTCTTCTGCATCCTTGCTGATTTTCTGTCTATTAGTTCTCTCTGTGATTGAGAGAGGTGAGTTAAAGTCTCCAACTACGATTGTGGATTTGCTCAAGTCTCCTTTAAGTTCTGTAAGTTTTTGCTTCGTGTATTTCGAAGCTCTGTTGTTACATGCATATGCCTGTATTACACCATTGCACGTGAGCCATGACTTCAAAGATAAGATGCAATTTTTAAAATGCAAATGCAAAGATAAAAGATGTAAGTTTTAAGATGCCAAAGCCAGAAAGATCATTCCAGGAAGCAGGAATAACTATTTCAGAGGCATCAATACGTGAGAGGGCGTGGCATGGTCAGAGAACCAATGCAACAAACCATATTGCTAGAACACACAACAGTGGTAGAGAATCACCAATGAGCCATAAAATTCACTATATTTTGTTGTGCTAACTTTTGGCCTGAATTATCCACAGGGATGCTAAGTGAATTACCTGGATCATTTGCTTGTTGAAAACAACTGGTTTAGATGACTCAGGCTCCACGACGTGTCATATTGGCAGTGGAGTGGGATTCTGGAGGCAGCCTGCCTGAGTCCAATTTTTTAATTCCAAAACTCACTAGCTGAGTGAACTCGAGCGGATTCCTTAATCTCTTGCTGCCTCATGTTCTCATCTGTAACAACAGAGCTTCAAAATACATGGAAGTTTTCTCATCTGACAATAATATCCATCTCAGATGATCATTGTAAGGATTAAGTGAGTTGACCCATGAAAAGTGCTTAGAATGGTGTCTGGCAAATGGTAGACACAAACAACACCAACCTTTTTCAAAAGCAACTGTCTGAATTAATTGAAGGAACCAGGCATAGGACCCTGTTGTCTTAGTCTCCTAGGGCTGCCAAAACTAAGTACCACAAACCGGGTGATTTTAAACAAAGAAATGTATTCTCTCACAGTTCTGAAGGCCAGAAGTCTGAAATCAAGGTGTCTGTAGGCTCTCTCTGAAGGCTAAAACGGGCGACCCTTCCTTGCCATTCTTGGAGTTCCTTGTCTTTTGGCAACATAACTGCAATCCCAGCCTCATCTTCACATGGCTCTCTGCCCTCTGTCTGTTTCCAAATTTCTACCTTCTTACATGGACATCAATCACTAGATTAGGGCCCACCTGAATCCAGTATGGCTCCATCGTCACTTGAATCTATCTGCAATGACCCCATTTCCAGACAAGGTCACATTCACAGGTTCCAGTGGACATGAACTTGGTGGGAGACGATCTTCAACCCAGTACAGACCTCAATTGTCCACATTCTTTGACAACCTGCTCTGGGTAGCCGATTTTCTAGAAAGCACAATTTTTTTTTTCCTTTTCCCCTTTGGACAAAAATATTCCCAAATTTCCTGCTCCCCTTTCAGCTTTTGAAAATCAAATATACTGATTCCAATTGAAATTGTTTTTTGCAGACTTCGGCCATCAGTTTTCTGTCACAGAGGCCTGCGACAAAGTTTGAGGTACTGCTGTGCTTTCTGGTTCTTGCATTGGCACATTAGAGTTGTCTGTTTTCTTTCCTCTGAATGTTATTACTTGTCATTTCTTGATGATGTGAACATTTTTGTTAGTGGAGACCCTCTCTCACTTCTACTTTCCGTGAGTTGGAAACCAGAACTCCAAGTCGGCTACAACTGTAGAATTTTGTTTTACTCTTTATAACAGACCAAACAGCTTCCCCTGAATGGAGTGAATTATATTTAGTGCAAGCGTTGCATGTAGCACGCACAGAAATAAGCTAGAATTCTAAAAGTTTACCAATTTGGAATTGCTAAGGCTTGAACTCCATGAGACCATATTATAGCTCATTTAGTAATAGACAGGGATAGTGAGAATTCCATACATGGACACTGATGTCCTATTCCTTGTAATGCAGGGTGAGCGGATGGCATTTCAGCGTTGCGGCTGAGGACACGGCCCCGTCCTGGTGGTCCCGAGTGCCCCTCCGCTTTGCCCCGTCTCCTTTTGTGCACTGAGTCCTTTCTGTCCCTTTACGGCTCTTCTCACTAATCACAGCTCTACGTGCTTGTTCAAAGCGCAGTCCCGAGGAGTACAAGCATCGTTAATTCATCTCTTTAGATGATGCTGCTTCCCTCTCTCTCACAGACTCACAGAAGGGGACTGCCTGCTTTGCGGGTTAGCAGGAATGGCTGCATGGTACTGCAGCTCTGTCCTTCTGTCTGTCTGTCTCTCTGTCCCCTCCGTCCAACCCATGCACTGTGTTTCTAATACCTGTAATTTTCACCCCATCATGAGGCGCTTTTTCTGCTTCCCTGACTCCCACTTGGGCACTGGCTTTGTAGTTGCACTGTAGTGGGTGAGCTGTGTCTCTATGCACCTAGTCCGATAATGTGCAGAAGCGCCGGTGACGAGGAATGCAGTTCTTACGCTACTGAGCCTCGGATTCCCAAGTCCATTAACCTCTGGCCCCTTTTCTGTCAGGATTCGACAGAGGGGAAGTGAAAAGTTTAAGACTCAAACAGGAGGAGAATCAACCGTGGAAAGGCAGATTCTTCTAGCATTAAAATGAAGACTTAAATACTGACCCCACTGTGTCCTGCAATCGCTTCTTCTGAGAGGGGTCAGCAGACTCTGTGGTCACTGAGCATACCTGCAGACACTTTGCCCTTAAATCGAGGTTTGCAGGTACAGACCTGACTCTGGTGAAACGGTCGCCATGGGCAAGCCTGACTCTGCTGCCCTTGCGCTCCTATTCGATTCCTCCTCCTGGTGGGCACCCCTTTTCTGCCCCGAACCCCCACTGGAGCTCTCTCCCTCTGGCAGCATCTCATGCTCCAGAACATCCCACTTCTAAAGGCATTTGCCTGTCCTGTGTTCTGAGCTGCACACTGACCAACACAACACAGAGTCTTGGAATTTCCAAGCTGAAAGAATTCTACAGATAAATTAGGTGAGTTAATTTTAGTAAAGAGTGGAATAAGGGATATTTATGTATATATGCATACACACATATACACGCAGTCATATGCATAATGACGTTTTGGTTAAGGACAGACTGCATTAACGATGGCGATCCTGTAAGATTATAATACTGTATTTTACTGAACCTTTTCTACGTTTAGAGACACAAATTCTTACTGTTGTGCTACTGTCGCCTACAGTATTCAGTGCAGTCACATGCAGTCCTGGTTTGTGGCCTAAGAACAATAGGCTGCACCATGCAGCCTAGTGTCTGGGAGGCTGTACCTTCTAGGTCTGAGTAAGTGCACTCTGCAATGTTAATACAACAACACAGTCTCCAAAGGATGCATTTCTCAGAACGTATCCTCGTCGTTAAGCAACGCATGACTGGATATGCAAACGCAGTATTTGTAGAGTACAGAACACAGGTACTTTGGGGACAGTCCCCCCAATCTCTCCAAACCTCTTATGAGGTTTGCTCCCTCATGAGCCCTGCCCAGTAAATGATACACAGATGAAATTTTCTTCTCTCCTTGGTTCAGTGAGCTGAAGCCAGGACATAGCATCATACCAAATTGGAGGGATTAGTGAGCCTTTATCTTCCTCAGGAATTTTTGCTATGAGAGTTCACTGTTTATTCATGAAGACACAAGTCACTTTTAAATCTTGGAATTCAGTGTTTTTAATTACACGTTTTATTTTGAGATAGTTTAGAATCACATGCACTTGCCAGAGATGCATTCACTAATTTTTTTAGAGATAGGGTCTCATTCTATTGCCCAGGCCGAAGTACAGTGGCTCAATCATAGCTCACTGCAGCCTTGAACTCTTGGGCTCAGATGATCCTCCTGCATCAGCCTTTAGAGTCGCTGGGACTACAGGCATACATTTTAAATTTTTTTGTAGAGACAATCTCTCTCTATTTTGCCTAGGCTGGTCTTAAACTCCTGGCCTCAAGTGATCCTCCCATGTAGGCCTCCCAAAGTGCTGGGAATACAGGTGTGAGCCACTGTGCCCTGCATTCGGTACTTTTAATCCATGTAATAGTTTCACAATACCTCACATACTGTGGGTGTGTTCAGTATATAATGGTTAAAGGATAGATTGGTAAAATAACTATAATTTATATCTACAAGAGACCTCTTGAGGGAAATATGTTTAGAATTTATTAATACTAAGATAATTGCATGCATATATACGGGATAATTATGTTTGGAAATTACTGGGGTACATATATACATATCAGTATATATAGGCCTAGGGATAGACAGTAAATCTGAATCATTCAGTGTCTTTGTGTCTTGCTTCTTATGCATTTCTCATTTTTAAGTTTAAGACAATATGCACCTAACCCTAACATGTTCTATGGTTGTTAATTAGTGAACATGAGGAAACCTAATTTGTGAAACGCTAGTGTTCTCTTCATTGACTTGGTCAGGAATCTGAGATCAGAGTCTGGGGAGAGATGAGAGCGGGTGGCCGCCGCTCTGGAAGGGCCCACGGCTCCTCCGGCCCCGCAGTCGGACGTGCACTTCCTTTCATCCAGACTCACCCGCGGCGGATCCATTCATCGCTCTTTCACCTTCCTCTAGAATTCTGACAGGCAAGAATGCTGCCTCGCGGCTGCCGTGCCACCAAGTACACCAGCCGCTTCTCAGGGAACCGCAAATAGTTGGAATTTGAAGTGGATTGAGCACCCAAAATCAAACACCTTAAGAAACTAAAGTTCGGGAGCAAGTTAGCCAAGCCCTGGCTCCCTTGAACTGCATTTAATAAGCATTGCATTAAAGCCGACCTTTCTGCGAGAGTTTGTGGAGAACGATGGTTAGTGGTTTGTGTTTTTTTTTTCCTTTTAATTTGATAAAAATTCACTCTGCCAGCCGAGCGTGCAGTTTGGGGTGAGAGCAGGTTCCTTTCTCCGTGGGAGGCAGAAGTGTCAGAGTGAGGGCCCCCTGAGGGGATGGGACACTGGCTACAGCGTGGACGAAGATTCAAATTGAAGGCTACGCCCAGTCCACGTGTGTCACAGGCGGAGGGCGTGCAGGGGCGTCCTCACCACGCAGATCCCTCTCCAGGCAAGGTCCCCTCCCTCACCGTCTCAGGAGCAAAGTCACATAGCTTCTGTCCAAATGAAGAAAGTAAAAGTCTCTAATTCTGAGGAAGGCAAAAAGTAAAGTTACACCAAGAAAGAAAGGGGAAAAAGAAAAAGAAATGATTTGGAGAAACTGCTTGCAGAGATGTTAAAGCTTTCTCCTCCTTGAGCTGGTAGGAACATCCTGGGGCGGTGAGCACAGTGGTTTGTGCTGCATAGACTGTAGTTCCCAAGGCCAGGAGCAGCAGGCACTGTCAGGGTCAAAGGCAGGCCCCTGGTCCTCAGTCCCCACATCCGGAGAGTAGCTCACATGGGCAGGGAAGGAGCAGCGGTGGGGAGTCCGGACTGGGGTGTGGTGAAGGTGGGGACGGGTCGGGGAGAGCAATGTTGGCAGATGCAGAATCAAGCTCAGAATGTGGGGACCCTGTTGTGTTATTTATCCTTCCTCCCTGACATTCCGTGGAGGGACAGTCTGGTGACAGCCAACACTGAGGGGAGATCTAAAAGGAAAGAGAAGGCCAGAGACATCCCCAACCCTGGAGAGGTGTGGAAGGCAGACATCTACTTCGGTCCTGAATCGGGGCCCCAGCTATCATCTTGTGATCGGCTCCATGAACAAACACAAAACAGTAGCCCCTCATGTATGTTTTCCCTGTAACTTTCTTATGCTTTGGATTCCCAGGCCAGTAGGGTTCAATGACCAGAATATTATAATCTTCTTGTTCAACTAACTCTTTTACCTTTTGGGTTGTCTCCCAGACTCTTGGCAGGATAACAACAGCAAGGTCCCCCATCCATCACTAGCCTGTGACTTCTGAATTAGACCTCCTGCACGCATGTTTGCAACACAACTTGCCCTAATGCCTGGAGCCACCTTCCTGAACCCTTATAAAAACCCCTACCTTTAGCTGGTCGGAGAGACGGATTTGAGGCAGTTCTGCTGTCTCCCAGGTGATATCATCTGTAAGAAATTGTCTTTCTTCCTTGGCAGTCCTTGTTGTCTCAGTAATTGGCTTTCTGTGCAGCAAGCAATTGGAAGTTGGCAGAACCCCCTTGTGGGTTCAGTAATATTAATAATTCCCCTCTGCTTCCTGGTGACTTCTCCACTGAGTGCCCTGATCCCGTGTCCTTGGAGATGGTTCTGAGCCCAGGTCCCCAAATCCAGAATGACAAGCTCTGAGAGTACAAAGGAGTTGCAAGAGATTTGACAGGGTAGCCCAGGGTCGGTGTGGGTCTGAGTGTGATCATAACGAATAGTACTTGGCCTGCTCTGTGCAAAATGGTTCTATTCCACACTGCCTTACGGTAAGGGCGCCAGATCTAGCAAATAAAAATGCAGGACACACCAACCGCAGAACCAGACCAATCCGGTTTAACTTTGTGTTTTTCAGTTGCCACGTCCCCCAGGTTGCAAATTACATAACCTGAGCATGCTGAGATGAACCAAGCTTACAACTATGGGGGATGGGGCGGGGAACCTCAGACCAAAGAACAGGGACCGGATTAAGAACCAGACATCACATGGCATAATCCATGATCTAATCAGATCGAGCCCTGGCATCACCCCACAACATGTCGGCCCACGCCTCCCGACATCACCTCATTGCAAGATCCCATCAGATCTCTCCTTATTACCCTCTACGTATAAAACCTGCCCCAGCCTCCAGCTTGGGGAGACAGATTTGAGCCAGACTCCTATCTTCTTGCTTGGCTGCCTTGCAGTAAACTTTTCTCTTTACAAAAACCAGTGCTTTGATGTTTGGCTTACCATCCACATGGGCAGATAGACCCAACTCGGTTCGATGACAACACTGATACATGCTACCACATGGATGAAACTTGAAAACATGCTAAGTGAAAGAAGCCAGTTATAAAAGACCCCATACTGTAGGAGTCCACGCACGTGAAATGTTGGGAAAATCTACAAAGACGGAAAGTTGATTCGTGTTCATCCAGGGCTGCAGGAAGTGGGGACAGGGATGGAGAGTGACTGATAATGGCTACCGGGTGATGAAAATGTATTAATGCTAAAATGGTTGTAAAACTCCGTGAATATACTGAAACTTATTGAACTGTACACTGAAAGTGGTGACATTTTATGATACATGAATATCTTAATACAGCTGTTTTAAAAATACAGGAGACAAAGTTAAATTTACATTTTAGATAAATCATGAAAAGTTTAGAATAAGTCTATCCAGTACAATATATGGAACACAGGTATACTAAAAATATTTTCGTCGTTTATTTGAAATTCAAATTTAACTAGATGTCCAGTATTTTATTTGGCAACCCTGTTTATGATTCAACTACACGCCTCAGAAAGCATCAATCCACAGCAAAAGTAAAAAGAAATAGTTCATGCGATGTCATTTAAATGAGATCTAAGGAGACCTCTACATACTTTGGGCACCAAAATGCTTAACAATTTCTGAGACTAAGAACTTCTTGATTTAATGCTAACTAAGTTTTTTATAAAGTTCCACTTGTAGCCACCAAGACAGAGAGATTCAGGAAGAAAAAAATATCTTTTAAATTCTATTATTAAAAATTTCCAAAAATTATAGAAAATGTCTAGAAGTGAGAAGAACTGGATATTTTAATAAGATGCTTCTAATCTTCACATTCTATAAATCTTGCCATTAACTCAGAAACATTATGGGGGAAGTTTAAGAGTGTGGATCTTTTAAAAAATTTTGGCTTGTTTGAGTATATGAGAAATTATAAATATTCACTATGTAATGATTGTCACACAATGGGATTTACTATAGATTGTCATATTTTATGGCAGGAAATGAAGGTAACTTTAAGTAAAGGTGATATATATATGTGTGCATATATATATAGTTTTTTAATTTTTATTTTTTCCCTCCAACTTCCCGGATGTTTTGCATTTGTTTTAAGGAGATGTCTCAGTTTGTAAATTCTGGTAAGCAGAATTTTTTTAAGTTTGCACTTGCATAAGTTGTGTGACAGAGCACCCACACCTCTGTTTTCATCATAGAAAATCCAGCATAAAATTACTAAGATGGCATGAATCAATGCAGGATTATTAAAAATTTAACTAGCAGGTTGTGCCTGCAAAAACTCTGCTCATGCTCTTAGCACAGGTGTAAAAGAGGTCAATATTTTTTTTTCTTATTTTACGAACTGGAAAATGTAAAACTGCCATAAATTGCTCTGAATTTAGTCATTTGATCAATTGGAATTAGACTATGTTGGGGTTACATAGTGCATCATTTAACCAAACCTAAGATTTTTGATTAAAGATTTTAAATATAATACTGGTATGATAACGGATTAATTTTTCTAAATAAAAATTATAGATTAAAAGAAATTTAAATTAAATTCAATTGGCATGTTCCATTTAGGTTCCAAGAAAGAGACCAAATCTTCCCCTGTGAATAATTTCAGTGCTCGTAGGGAGCGTGAGGGATGTCAGCACCGGGCAATGGTTTCCAGGACACCTCCCTCTTCCTACTTATGCCTAGAGCTGTAAAAAACCATTCATGCAGGTCACACATTGGGACTTGGAGTTGCAAGGGGATATTGCATAATTGCTCTCATTTTAAAAATTTCCTTTTAAGGGCTAAAATATTTTTTCTTTTAATTTTAGTTGGTATATAATAATTACACATATTTATGGAACACAGAGTGATTTTCCATACATGTATACAATCTGTAATAATCAAATTCGGAGTAACTAGCATATCCGTCGCTTCAAACATTTATCATTTCTTTGCGTTGTGAACATTCGAAATCCTCTCTTCTAGCTTTTTGAGAATATGTAATACATTACGGCTAACCGTATTTACCCTACGGAACACCAGAACTCATTCTTCCTGCCCCGCTGTAACCCTGTGTCCTTTAACCAACCTGTCCCCTTCCTTTCCACCCTTCCCAGCCTCTTCTAAAATCTTTATATAAGAAATAGTTGTGAAAAAGGAAAGTTTGCAATTTTTTTTTTAAAAAATAAGAAGCAGAATTTAAGAGGTTGAAGAATATTTGGGGACCAAATCTGCTTGAAAAAAAACTTCACATAGTTGACTCCATTCCTGAGATTCATGAGAGCTTTTTCTGCTAAAACTCTCAAGGATTGTAGTGTTTGTGGAAACAGGAGCAGGGACAATGCTGAAGCCCCAGAGCTGGCACTGAGCTCAGGCACCTTTGGCTGTTCCTCCTTGTCTAGTGTTGACTCATGTGGTCTGTTGGATTCTTGCCCCAGCCATGCTAATTAAGGCCACGATGCAAATGAAGAAGCTCAAACTTCCCAAACACACAAAGCTAGGAAATCTTGGGTCATGAAGCGCAAAGTCACAAAGCCAGTGTACTCCTGTAGCCTTTAGAACTGGGGAGAAGGATGTGCTCATTGAGCTCAACACAAGGGACCAGTTCCAAAACACAGGAGACAACTGGGAAGAGAAGGAGGTTATTGTGCTTGAATGGCTAAGTGATTTAATTAGAATCTCTCTTTAAAATTAACTGCATTTCTCAGACTTTAGTAGGTAAGAATATTTGAAAATTGCAAATGGTACACAAGGCTGGGAAAAAATGATCCACAATGTTCAAACCTGAAATTAGTGTAAAAAGTGAAATTAATTTCACAAGGGCTCTAAATCTTTTCGTTGTGGGTAAGGAAATAACCAATTCCTTTTCATTCATTCTTAAAGACTGAACATGTTTGAAATCAGTATTACCTTTTTCCATCTTCTGTTCATTCTGCACCACAAGTATTCTCCTTACTATTTCTTTAAAGTTTCAGTGTAGCCACCTTGGGTCCAGTTTTAGTCAAACAAATAAGAAAAATTCTAGAGCCACTCCCAGCCCCTTGAGCTAACACATTGAATCAAGAATCCCTGTTTCGGCCCGGCACGGTGGCTCACGCCTATAATCCTAGCCCTCTGGGAGGCCGAGGCGGGTGGATTGTTTGAGCTCAGGAGTTCGGACCCAGCCTGAGCAAGAGCGACCTCGTCTCTACTAAAAATAGAAAGAAATTAATTGGACAACTAAAAATATATAGAAAAAAAAACTAGCCAGGCATGGTGGCGCATGCCTCTGTAGTCCCAGCTACTCGGGAGGCTGAGGTAGGAGGATCCCTTGAGCCCAGGAGTCTGAGGTTGCTGTGAGCTAGGCTGACGCCACGGCACTCACTCTAGCCCAGGCAACAGAGTGAGACTCTGTCTCAAAAAAAAAAAAAAGAATCCCTGTTTCGATTTACATTATGTAGCATACATTATTAAATATTTATTTAAATAAATTTAATCCAGTGTAACATTGTATTCCTTTGGTTCTGACCCAACACTCTTTCTGGGTTCCCATACACATCCTCCTGGTTTCTATTGATATAAATTGATAAAAATCTTCCTGTGTGTATTGCAATCTTATGGGTCATGTTTTGTACCTGTTGGGGCCTGCTGGGGTTTGAGTCTGTTCTAGAATCAATGAGAAATAAAGGTGGGTGTGGGGCTGACCCTGGCCCACTCTTTCTCCTAAGGAGGAGCACAAGTCCTTTGTAAGGCAACCACCGCAGAAGAGACGTTACAGGATCTTCAGCCATAAGGACAGTAACCTCCTTGCCAGGGTAAAAAGGGTTTCTTCTACTGGCAAAGAAGACTTGGCAGAATTTGGGCACTCAAAGTGCCCCCTGTGTTGAATATGGCTACATGCCTTCTTCCCAATTTTTAGAGCTCTACTCCTCTCTGATCATTGCCTTAATTTTAGCAAAAGAGGTCCTATAAGGTCAGGAATTTAATTGTGTTGGGCTTTGGGTTTGGTTTCCAGAAATCTTGACTCTGCGGGTGCAAGAAAAAGTGGGGGTTTTTTTGGAGGGAGACAGGGGGTCAGTGATAGAAGATTTCTAGTTCTTTAGCCAGACCTTGAGTTGGAAATTTAAAGCCCTGAGCTCATGATTTTCTTTCTCTGAGTACTCCAGAACACTTTGAAGCCACCAAACAACCCTATTATATATAAAGTGCTCTGTGGTAGAAACTATTAACACTTAGTCACCCAAAGTCTTGCTTCCTGTAGACACTTGATTATAGGTGTCCGCAGGTAATAATTACAACAACTTTTGCCACTGCTTCTCACGCACTGTCATTATTCTCTTTACCAATGAAAACAGGGTCATTAATATTTGTTAATTAATCTAATCAGATCAGAGAACCAATTTCAGATTGGTTCAGGGAATGCATCTTCTTGGGACCATTTCTGGCACCAATTTCCGTGTAAGTCAGGACCAGTCAGAGAAGCAGAGCCACTGTAAGTGATACAGAACGATGGGTTTATTTTAGGGATTAGACCTTACACAGTTGTGGAGCTGCTGAAGGAGTCTGTGCAAGGTGTTTCCTCTCCCTCTGGCGAGGAAGTCTCCATAGGTTACCCAGGCCCATGTGAGGAACGAATGCCGGATATGAAATGGGATCCCCAAGGGCAGACTGGGACCCACAGAACACACTGGGACCCGCAAGGATAACTGGGACCCAAGAAACCAAACCAGAACATGTGTCTACCTCACTGCCCCCGACCCTGACAACACGGTACCCGGTAGGCGCTGTGTGGCCTTCATCATGGAGCTGCACTCACGGCTGGCTGGGACTCAGAGGAGCTGAAGGAAGAGATCTGGAGGGAGCTGGGGAAGCAGGATCCTGGCTGGTGGCCCGTGAGACAGGACATGCGAGCACATCAGTGACATGTGTGGGCTGACACGCAGCCTGGAGCCTGCACTGGCCTTCGGAGCATAAAAACATGGCAGAAACTTTGCTTTTGTCTTCCCAATATTGTGCAATTCTCTTGTGGTCAACCCTAAGTCAGAAACATGCAGGGAAGAGAGAATGCCAGAAAGACAGTTCCAGCTTAGCTAACCGACATAGTACAAAGTCACCACAGCAGCGAACAACATGACCTGTTGTCATGGGGTTTGCAGTCTAGTGAGGAAATGGACAGCAAGTAAATAAATGTGTGCGTGTGTATTTCTTGCAACGACCTTCGGAGACAAAAACTCGTATTATCCCCGTTTCACAGATGAGAAAACTAAGGTAGAAATAAGTTAAGTATTTTGCCCTAGGTCCCGTAGCTAGAAGTGCTGAGCCCAGCTCTGGACCAAGGCAGTCTCCGTCAAAGTCCGCGCAGCATTAACTGCTGCTACTCTGTTT